>JAHWFP010219463.1:0-45832 GCA_023313725.1 Lithobius niger
AAAAAAAAAAAAAAAAAAAGTTGCAAGTGCCGCGTTTGGACATAATTGCAATGCTGGTTGAGCCGAGGGGTGCAAATTGAAGCCGGTTTTTAACCGGACCCACGCTGTCGCCACTGGCAACACGTGTGTAGCACCATCGGCGACACTCAGTAGCTACTAGACGCTGATGCAGCGGGACAAATTGTCGCCGTCCTGTAGCCAGTTGTCACCAGGAAAAGTAGCTGTATGACGCTGACGCAGCGGGGCACATCGTCGCCGTTCTGTGGCCAGTTGTCACCAGGGTAAGTAGCTATTATGACGCTGACGCAGCGGGACACATTGTCGCCGTTCTGTTGCCAGTTGTCACGTTAAGGGTGTCACATGTCGCCAATGGTATGGTAAGTGTCTCCATGGGCGTTTGCCCATAGGCCTATGTGTTTATGATATGTTAGGGTATGTTTACATTAATCGTTATTGCCTCTACATTTCTTTGGTCCTGGAATGGCAGCTGCGTTGGCTCCTGCGGTGTGCATCAAGACATGGTCTCACTGGAGTTTGGCAACTTGGACGGTTAGTACTATGGGTTTGACGTAGGGCTCTCCCCCCTCCTTTTGCCTTCGACTGTCTTCTCTTCCTTGGGTCCTTAGGCTGAGTGGGGGGGTGAATCTGATGCCCTTTGGGGTCTGGCCGCTATATGCGGTCGCACGGGGCCACTATGCCCAATTTTTTCTTGCGAATCGCAAACAAGTTTTATTGTGTATGCATTGTTGCCTTTTAAGGTCAAACCAAAACATGTGAATGGAGCTGTAGTTTGTTCATCTGGTTCGAGTACGAGTTCCCTTGGCTTAAGTAGGAATCAGAAGGGGGACTTTAAAGTACGTGTTGAAGTTATATCCAATTAAGTCGGTTTCTGTGGAAACCTGACACTCGAGGCTCGGTCATCAGCGTAAATTGGGCCCAATACATTTCCATAACTCCAAGGTGGTACATGGATACTAGTAAGTGAAGCCTAACTCTCCTCAGTGTGAGGTCTGCAAGGTAACCAAATCGACTAGGACCAGTTTTAAGGGTATTGGTGCTTTGCAGAGTAAGAAGCCCCTCGAGCTCCTTCACATGGATGTTTGGGGCCCAAGTCGCACGGTATCCTTGGGTAATTGTAGATATGTGCTTACTTTACTTGATTATTCTCGTTATGCAGGGGTGTTTCCCATCGCTAAGGGATGCGATGTGTTTCAAACGTTTGTTGACTTTCGTGCCAGGAGGGAAAGACAATTTAGCTTCAACTTTGTAAATGTTCGCACGGACTGAGGTACGGAATTTTGTGGTTATATATGTAGGTTGAGTATCAGATATCAGCGAACCAATGCCTACTCACCAGCTATGGCTGGAATCGCTAGGCGATTTAACCGCACGTTGTTAGAAGGGGTACGTGCAATACTTCACGAGACGTCTCTGCCACGCAATCTTGGGTAGAATTTGTATGTACGTTCACCTACCTGAAGCATAGGTGCCCTCACTCATACTTAGGCTTTAGGGTCCCTTGTACGTTTTTGTTTGTTCGAGGTGTATCAGTCAGACATTACGAAGACCTGGTGCAATGTGTTATGTACACTTCCATAAGCCGGGAAGGGATACCCTTGACATTAAAGCTGGGAGGGGGTATTCATTGACTATGCGGTAGACAGTAGGATATAGAGTGGAATCCCCATACTTACTTGGTCATTGAAACTAAACATGTAACGGTTGGTGAGGTTTAGTTATGGGGAAGGGAGGTGGTCCTTGCAGTATAGGCCTCAGAGTGTGCCCAAACCCAGTCTAAGTGCAACTACATTTAACTGTGGGATGGGACTTAGTTCGGGTACGGTGTCAGAATCGGATGGTAATTCTAGGGTAGAAGCAGAAGTTATGACTGAGGGCCCACTAACCATTGAAGAAGTTCCTCCTCGACCATTCATTTGTAGTAATAGTGTAGGCTCCTCCCCCAAATTGGCTCCTTTAGATTTTCAGTATTGGTGTAGGGACGTAGTAGTCCGTCAGACGGGGCAAAGGGTAGGTAGGTTGGATGTGTACTATCACACCCCAGATGGAATTATGTTCTGCAGTGTTAATGATGTCAAATAATATTGTGTAGAACGGGGATGTCAGTTTGAACCACTGTTCGGTTTTAGGGGTAGACGAACACCTGTTTTCGGAACTGTATCCACTAGTGGGCAGGATAGTCCTGTTGATTTCTGTGATGCTGCGGCATACGTGTGTATTGTTGGGCCAATTATCTATGCAGAAGCCATTGCCTGTCCTCACAAGTGGGAACGGTCCATGGGAGACGACGTTACGTTCTTTAAGACAAGAGGGGTACATAGAGGTTAATGTAACTATTGGTATGGAAGTGGGGATGTAAATGGATATACAAGGTAGAAGAATACCGACGGAAGCGTTAGACGTTTCTGCTCCCGACTAGTAGCTCGGGGGTTTTGTCAAGCAAGCGGTGTGGATTTTGATGGAGTATTCAGCCTAGTGTGAATTTTGTTTAGGTTAGATTCTTTTATGTATTATGGTATCCATTCTGAAGTAAACAAATGATTGATTTGGATATCCAGTGTGTGGTACGTTGGATTGCAAAACCTTCGTGAAAATCCCCATAGGATTCAAACCTAGGGTTCACCATGGTACTGTGTGGCTATTGCAAACAGCCGTATATGGTCTTCACCAAAGTGGGTGACTGTGATGGGAAGAACTTGAAAAGCCATTAGTGATGATGGGATTTTCTCAGTTCTTGGGACTTAATCTGTGTTTTTCATTTTGGCTTAGATGCAGTTTTATGTGGATGTTTGCTTTTGTTAGCCAGAATCGAAACTCTTAGAGCAAATGTAGTAACGTTGCTTGAATCCGAATTCGAACTCACGTCTTTCGAAGTAAAAAAAAAAAAAAACATATTGGGTGTTGCCATCATAAGAATCGATGGCATGACCGTAATTCATCAAATCTTACTTTGCACAACTCACGGAGAGGTATGACGTCGATGAAACGTGTACGGTGCGTGTGCCAGTTCATGTCTGCAGGTACTGGTGTTCAAACGAGGCGTGACGAAGATGAGACAATTGTGCATTTCCCATACAGGTCACTAGTAGGAAGTTGTTGTATGGAGCTTCTAGAACAAGGCCTGATATTCTTTTGGGTGTTATAATATTGTCCCAATATACCTATGCCTTTACGTCCATGCATATTCGCTTATTGTTGACCATACTGCGATACTTATGTACTGTCAGTACGAAACATTATGCTATTGTTCTTTCAAGTGTCACGTGCTCTGATTCGTATGCATGTGTAGCTGCATCTTGGGCAGCCGATAGAGTCGACCGGCGTAGTTTCGGTGGGCACATTGTATGCTTGGGTAGCCTGCCTGTTTTTTGGGTCTGTGACAGCAGGGTATGGTGTGCCTCAGTACAATGCAGGCGGAATTCATTGCACTGTTTCCGGCTGTAGGAGTGTTGGCCTGGCTACACAGTGCATGTCACATTCGGTATTGGCACCATTGGCTACAACACCTTCATTGTACTGTGGCTCCCATTCTGCCATCCACTTTACTAGGTATGAGGTGAGAATCTTGAGGTCAAAGCACATTGCCATTAAATGTATGTTTTTGGGGGATTGGCTACGAAAGCTATATTTCTGGTTATATAACGTGCCGTCTGCACTAAATGGTGCAGACATGTTGTCGGAATGGCTGAATCCAGGGCGGTTGAATAGGCTATGTTCAGCGGCGTTCTATAATTGTGACTCATAAGTAATGTTTTACCTTCTGTAGCATTGTGTTTGCATGGGACGGATGGGAGAGTGTGTTAGTTGTCATAGCCTAACTATGAATGGTTCTTCCCAGCAGAGGTTTTACAGTGTTCATGTCGTTGTTTGATATGTCAAGGTAGTGTTAAAGGCCTGAAACTGAAATGTACTTTCCCCAATTCAAGAAAGAGTGTTTGGAAGCCTGGTCGGTGGTTATGCATTGTGCATGCCTGGTGAATTGTATCTGGCTGATCAAGCACTTTAGCCTAGTGGGAAGATGCCTTCCGGTTTCGGACGGAGCGACCGCTCACTCGCGTTCTGGGGTTGACGTGGGCAGCAAGGGATGCAAGCTGCAGTCTTGTTGTTTACGCCATGTTTGTTTTAAGCCATGTGGTCAAGTGTTGTACCTTTCGAAATGTCGCTATTACATGTACAGTCGTACTTCAGTATTTCTTCTGGACCTGCTTTGAAACAATACGGTAATTGTAGGTTTAGGATTTCGCTGGAGTAGTGCGGACATTTCTTACACTCTTGGTGCGGGACGCCGCTGGACGTAGCAGTAGCAGCGTGCTCCCTGCGCCGCCCGCCCCTGTTTGTGCGTACTTCCTTGAGGGTCCCGAGTGGCCTGGGGCGGGCGGATCTGTGGTGCAAGCCATGTTGTGGCTGGCCAGGCTTTCTGGGGGTGAAGCCCGAGTCGGTGTGCCTTGTTTCAGTGTGTCATTCTGGCTGTGCTCCATTACGGCAATTCTAATGGAGCGAGCCGGTTTTCTGGGCTTGTGTGCCGTGTTCCTGAGCTAGGTTCTCAAAGATGAGGTGCTCTATGAGGGCTTGGCATCGCTGGATACCTGGTCCTGGTGGGTTGGTCGCCTTTTGGTTCTTTATTAGTGTTTTGGTGGCAGTGTGTGTGTGGGTTAGTAAGCTTGTTCTTCGGGGTTCCTGGTTGGGGTGGTGATTCCCGCCTCCTGTCTGACAAATTCAGCATAATTACTGAAGGTAAGTATTTGCAGGAAGTAAGAAACGAAAATTTTAACTAGTGAAAATTAGTTTTTACTTACCTAAAATACTTACCTTCAGTAAGGACCCGCCCGCCTCCCCGCAATCACTGAACCGGAGTGCCCGTGAAAAAGTGATGCGGTTGGACTGGTGGGGGCGCTGACGTCGGTAAGGACGTGCAGCGCCGCCTGGCGGCAGTGGAGAAAAGCTTAGGGTGAACGTAAAAAATGGTGTTTTTAGTTCATAAGCGAGCAGTAAATAGCGTAAAAAGGTGGTTTTAGCATAATTACTGAAGGTAAGTATTTTAGGTAAGTAAAAACTAATTTTCACTAGTTAAAATTTTCGTTTTTTTTTGTTTTGTTTTAGTTAAGTCAAATTAACCTCTTCCACTCTATACTGATCGCAGTAAAAAAATAAGCCCAGCAATGAAAAATGAGTTTCACTGGAAACCGAAGTGAAATAAGCAAATCATGGCAGAGTTGTTAAGAGCATGTGAAATCTACTCGCATCACTGACTCATGTATACATCAGGAGTGCAAGTGGTTAAGTTACTATTAAGTAATAGTTATTGGTTAGAATCTCGCGGTTAACGGTTTTTAACCAACGGGTGCGATTATTGGCCCTGCTCGAGTAAGCATAGGTCGAGGGCGTCAGCCTGAGACCTTTGCATACGAGAACAGGGCCAATAATCGCACCCGTTGGTTAAAAACAGTTAACCGCGAGATTCTAGCTTATAACTGTTTTAAACCACGGTTGGAACGTCGAGCTAACTCGTATTTAATTAAAACTGTTTGTTTTTGTGAAAATATCTCGATATGAATGAAGGTCATTCCATTTTATTTTATGGAGGGTGGAGTGGTGGTGGAGTGGTTGGTAGACCGACGAGTCCTTTGCATCCGTTTGTGGGGGGAGTGGGTGGGAAGGAGACGAAGCGTCGTTTCGCCGTATTTCATGCTAGCCAGCTCGCATGTGTTTTCGAAGCTTTTCGGAGGGATAGAATGACATTCTAGAAAGGTATGTAATTCATTTTGAGTGTTTGTAGTTTGAGAATTGTTTAAAAAATACGGTAATAGGGTATCGGTATGAATGAAGGTCATTGCATTTTATTTTGTGGAGGGAGGTGGGGGGGAGTTAACGCGGAGTGAATAGCCTAGTTACGGGCCTGACATAATTATAAGAGTTTCCAGGGATGGGATTTCATTCCTTTTAGTAATTGGTTTATTGCGTTACGTTTTTTTGCACGCTGTATTTGGTTGTTAGTGTGTGCGTGATCCGGAAGTGTCAAAAGTGTGGGGTAACTTGATAACCCATACTTTTTGCGATGACGCACACTTCCTGTGTTGGTTAACGGGATTTAACATGGCGTTGATTTAGCGCGACGTCACAGCCGTGGTTTAAGATTAAGATAATGGATGGGGTGAAATCTGGGTGGGAATGCACCATTGATGCAGAATGTTTTACATCACTTGTTCCAGATCCGTAAGTGACGTTGATTTGATGGCAATTTCTTTCAACTGTTTATTGCTTGAACAACTGGACATCTTGGGAACAAGGGAAGCAAGTCCATCAGCAGTGCAGAGGTATTAAGATAGTTTTAAATAGCTAGTTCATGATAGCAAAACAAGACATTAACTATTGGCCTTCTGAGAATATGCTCATCTGAGAAAGATTATACCTTGCGATTTATTGTTGAGTAGTGGAACATGCAGTATGGAACTTGTTTAAGCCCACTGTTCGTATCTGTTTGCTGCTGAAAAGGCTGTTGGCTTAGCTAGAGAATGTGGGTATGGAGAGTCCATATGTTATTCTCCTGCTTAATTTGACTCGCTGTTATCAGTGCTGTGGTTTGTGCCTGGTGGTAAAGGGGACAAGATTTGTTTCCCATCCATCCCTTCAGTGGGGCACCCAAAGGCGTTAGATTTGCTGCCTAGGTGTGATGCGGTGATTATCTCTGTTGAGAACAGGATCTTCGTAGAGTCTCTTCTGTGTGTGTGGTTTACCGAAGGGGGGCCAGTCTACCACTTCGCTCTAGTCCAGACCCAGACTAGCACTTTTGAGTGTGGTGGGACCGTGGACGAGCTACTCTCTTCGAGAAGGACGTGTTACGTACAGCTGCCTCTAATCTCAATACTGTGCCGACCCTCTGCAGCTGCGATCGCAACACCAGTAATGCCTGCTGGCTAGAAGACGACAGGTGAAACTTGAAATAAAAATTGGCGGCATCGTTACCAAAGTAATACCTTTGTAGTTTGACGAAATACTCACTCGTGGGCCAACATCTGGTGTTGAAGTACTATTTAAACCGAATTCAGTTTGTTTTATTTTTATTCCCCCCCCCCCTTATTTTTTTCCTACACTTGAAGAACCCTTACACAAGCGACCACAAATACCTTGCCAGTAAAAATATTAACAAGCACCCATTGTAGCAGTTTCACTGCAGTTTCATTTATTTGGAAAAAAGTTGGTAAGGATCATTGGGGGGGGGGGGGGGCGGGCTGGGGGGTTTGGGGGAAAAAAAGTAGGAATGAAAAATTACCTATTTTGCCATGTCAGTGCCAAGTTAGTCAACACACTTCACATCAATTCTATTGTTGAGGACGTAAACCATTGTAGCCTGAAGTATAGCTGGGCACATTTCAGGTACCGTACTTGGGGAAAAATAACAATGCCGACAAAAGCTTAAATTGTGTCAAAATCGAGAGCAATAACCCACTGACAAAAATTAACTCGTGTAGGAATGTTAGCTGAGCGGCTTTCAATGCAAAATCTGACCCTCAATAATGTTTTACTATCTAGCTAGCTACTGAAAGTAACTTAGCAATGTTATAGTTTTCACGTAACCTTGGTACTATCAGTCGGTGCAATTAACTGCGGTTCCTTTTACCAGGAGTGTGCGATACCAGGTTTTTCAATTCGTTACCGATACTAAAATTTTATTAGAGTATCGGTAGCACGATACTTTTTCGATACCGATACCTTTTTAAAGAAAGCAGTAGGAATAAACAAATTCAAATGAATTTTTAATTTTTAAAGAAATCAGTAGGAATAAACAAATTCAAATGACTTCATCTGTACCTTCCTTTATTCTTTCATTACAATTAATTACTGTTCACAGAAATATTTCAGATGACAATAATGTTGAGCTGAACGTCTTTGTTACGTTAGAAAATGAACCTTAAAAGTTTTATAAAGGCGTAATAGTACTAATGAAAAAAATTATTAATTTTAATTAGAGTATCCTACAGACAACTGTTCAGCATAGAAATTTAAAAATAAACTTGGAATAGGCTAATGGAATTTACTTACATTTTATGTATTTGACAATATAAATAAAGTAATACAGAAAAAATTGACATAATTATAATATATAAAGCATCAAATGGATTTTTTTTTTTTTTTTTTTTTTACTTTGATAGGCTTTCTGGTGTTTTCTTCACTAACAGTACATTTTTAAAAATATTTTTATAAAATCATATTAAATTTATGTATGAAAATATATATGAATTTAATATTTGTAACTTAATGACACAAACATATCCAGTTTAACCCTTAAAGTGTGGGCGACGAGTATACTCACCAAAAACACAAGCACAGGTTTGAGTCCTGAAAATTCCAAAGTATGCATGAGATGGACAACAATACTAGGTTCCCTTAACAAGCCGACTCTGAGACGGCCGTGGCCAAGTTGGTAGGCGTGTGCCTGAAGTTAAAGAGCTCCTCCAGGTTGCTAGTTCAAGTCCCGTCCAGGTTACCCCTACTTTTGTGGAGATGAGAATTACATAGGATTGCTGCTGTCAGGATCTATGCCTACTGCTTAGCGAAACTAAGATGCCTAAAGACCTTTGCTTTCCGGAATTTTTAATTTTTTTATTTACAGTATGTATGCAAATATAAATAAAATATTTTTTAAATTTATAATTTATTAACACAAAAGATTCAGTTTTAATAAGATTCAGTTCAGTTTAAGTAAAGCACTTGTTGCTGGTCTCTCGTCGTGCTGACTGGCGCCATTGTGGCCTCGGCTGCACGCCTCGTACTTTGATCTGATTATGCACTTGAGAGATTTCTACTCACGAGTCCTGATGGTTGTTCAACTGGTTTATTCAGCTCATCATTCATCTCAGTTACTTTGTCCAAGTTGCTTGGCTTTACCTCCCGCTGGTTGCCTGCATCTTACTTGGGAGTCTCACAGCTGCCATTGTGCTGCTGCAGGACCGAGAGTGAGGATTGCCAATGCAATCCCAGGCAAGGCCAGCTGGGAGGGAAAGCACCCGCAACACACTGTTCAATTTCAAGATGGCTGCTCATCAAGTTGCACTAAAAATGCTACTAAACAACAGAGACCAGCAACGTTATAATAATAGTCTTGGCTTCCATAAACAGTCAGCAATCAACTGTAACGTATTCTGTTGCAGTAATCACCAATCTTCTTGGGATTTTACGATTTATGTGGTGCAGATTACTCTCACAAACTAGTCACTAGGTAGGCGGTCCATTAGAAACGTGTGAAACTGCTGCTTTTGTTGAGCTACTAAACGTTAGGCGTATCGGTCAACGATGTAAACTCTTTAAATTAATTTTCTGTTCCAAAACCTCTCCGGTACTCTGTTAATACTGCAGTATTTTTTAAACTAACGATACTACCGAAAAATCGATACCAAGTGATTCTTCCTTTAACCGGTCCGGCATTGTAATCAAACTTGGTTCGAGACACGTGCTGTTGTGCTCCTCTCGCGTTACGTAAACTTTTTAAAATGGCCACCACTGGAATAAACGCCCGGTACCATCTCCAGCTCCTTGGTTTTAAAGTTTAGATCTCCATATGATACTTTGCTCTTCCAGTTACTAGACGACGGCACCCTTTGGCGGTACTGCTTGTCTCCTACGCTCCTATTTTGCCCCAGTTCTCATCGTTTTGAGTGAGTAAATTAGGTCTTTCGGATGGTGCTATTATTTATTTTTTAAATGGTTGATTAGTATGTAGTAGTTATGTAATTTTGCTAGGGCTGATTAATGATTATGCTTGCACACATACGCCCATAGTTTTTAGCCCATTATGATGTTAGATTGATTATCTGTGCTTACATTAATTTCTAGTTTGAAGACTTAAGAAAGAAGTTGAGCGTGTATGTATGTTTGTGGACTTAAAGGCCACTACTGAGAAAAGTTGAAGCTTGACTGGGATCTTCTCCTACAGTCTTAATTAGTGTTGGGCGGTAAGGCTGTTCGATACTGGTATCGGATCGGAGAGTTCATATTTCTGCCGATTTTTAGTCTAGTATCCACTATTTGCCATTAAGCTTTATTGCGTGGAATTTATGGAAGCATATCCAAATTTAATCCTGATTGATAATTTTTCAGTTGTCACTGCTAAATCATTGAACAGACTTGAGCTTCACTGTTGCTATCCCCCATGCTATCGGACAGCTGGTGGCTCTGACACGCAATTAGACATTTTATTGAAAAATTTGTTTTGTTGATAAGTGTTTATGGAAAAACACTGGTTTACCCCCAACACTAGTTTTAATTATGCTGTCCATTACCGTAAATTGTGTATTAAAAGCCCACCCCTCAAATTGTTGCTTTTATACAAAAAATTACCTAAAAGTTATACTGCTTGCTATGTCTACTGGTTTTTCTCCCTCCCTGTAGTAATAGTGGACTCTTCCTTTTAGCACCTGCACAAGGCCTGGGCATCTCTCACCTAAGCCTCCTCCCTTTTTCACAGCAATTAAAAGGATGTAAAAAATGGTCTTTCAGAGATCTTTCAAAAGCTTCTAATTTTCTGTAATAGATGTCCAGAAAGTTTAGAAAATTGATAATGCTTGATTTAAAGCCCCCCCCCCCCCCCCCAATTTTTGCCAAATTAATTGCATAAGTCCATGGGCGTTTAATCCACGATTTACGGTACAAACTTTTTTTGTGATTTATTGTTACATGAAGTGCCTGGATGAGAGATGGTCTCTTCAAAATGGGTTTAAACGCAGATCTTAACACTTTTAGGCTTAAGCGACGATATGTCCGCTGCAAAAAAGTCGAAACGACGATGTATCGTTCAGCAGAGTTCTACGCCCTTTTAAAAAAAAAATCCTATTGCGTACGTCGGAGACGTAAATCCGAGTGAATTAGGTATTTTGGAACGTATATTTTCGGTTAATTTAATATCTTTTTATTACCATAAGTTGATGTTATTGTTGGCATCTTTGCTGAAAATAGCCCGTGGTTTAAATGATCGTATCTCCGGAATGACGCAACATACAGCCGCCATCTTGGTCGCATTCAAGAGAGAGGATTCCCAATTTTTTGGCCCACGAAAAATGACGTCATCAACTCCAACGATTTTGTAGTGAGCTGTAATAGATCGTGAAACTCGAAGAAATAAAGCAACTTTGAACTATTTTTACGGTAATAAAACATAATTTGAAAGTAATAACATGCGTTGTGACGTAAGAATATCATGTGGATGGTATCATTCTGAGTACTGTAAGTTGAAACTTTCGTTAGCGCTGTTCTTCCGGATTTTTTTTAAATAATGAAAACTTGGGACGATGGTCCCAATTATATTTCTGGTCAATTATTTACAGTATAATTATTACATCTGCGCGGTCTTTTATTACAATTAATTTTCGTGAGGCATGCACTTGTTCATGACAGCCATGTTGCGGCCATAGGCTTTCTCACTCAAAAATTGAAAAAAAATGGCATAGGCCACAAACAGGTAACAGTGACTGCACTAGATTATTTTAAATGTACATTCAAAGTAGTCGCTGAAGTAAGTCATTCATTAGAAAGTATTTCAAAAGACGTTAAAGATTGTCTAAAATTTAAGGAGTTTACTTTATTAATAATGGTGTACTAAATAGCGACATAGTAGACATAGTAGGTAAATCTACACATCACTAAAAACTTGGCTTTGGTAAAGGCATGCAAACAGTAAATCTAATGGTTTTATTTCTTTTACAGAGCACTGACAAACTGCAAGAGGTTAAAGTTGCTTGATGTCTCCTTTTGTGCTCAAATATCTGAAGTGACGGTTGATTATTGGAGACATCTATTCCCAAGTGTAGCTATTAAAAAAAGCTCACAAACTGTCGCATATTGAAAGGACAATCTTTTAAAATAAAAGACTAAACTTCAGGCTGTGTAGCTATGGATCACTTGTGCCTACCTTCGCAACATAAGTGGAGGCAAGTTGACAATCTTTACTGTAAATAGTGGATGTAAATTTTTAATAAAATAGCTATTTTCTAACCGAGTGTTTTTGACATACAGTAAAATATGAATGAGTGAAAGTTGTAGGGGTACAGTGCACGGTATTTTGATTACATTAATAAATAATACTAAAAAAAAGGTTGAATTGAAAACTTACTATTTCGGAATCAACAATAACGGTCGGCTGATGAACGGGTAGTTAAAGATATCCATCAATGCTTGATTGCCTACTCAGGAATGGTACGGAATTCCATTCGGCTCAGTTAGAATTTTAGGCAAATAATGTCTCTAGAATCACGCCAAACATTGCTACTAATGCGACACGAGCCAGCTGAGCTGTAAGCAAGCCTTGTATTTACAGTATTTGTGGTTTCCTTACCTCTCCAGAATACCGCACTGTTGAGCTGAACATTGTGTGCCAGCAAATATTAAATAAGATTTGCAACTGTATAATTAAATAGGTCAGTCATATACATGTGAATGGCCTTCGTACATAGGCATTATGTCCTTAAGCGGAAGGGGCTAAACAATAACTAATGTCTCCCAGGATTATTCCACCACTCGTTTCAGCTGCGATACCTGTGTAGCCAGCTACTGCAACTTATTACTTTGTCATAAAAGGTACTTTATTTATGGTTTTACCTAAAAATATCCGTTGTGTACAATTAGTCCAAGCACATATGAATTCGCAAGACTGTTTTGATGATCTTGTGGGGTGGAAATGGCTTCCAGTTCCACATCTGTTCACACATACCCACTCCTCATCATTGCTTTGGTAATGTTAAATCAAATTACCTGGCAAATCACCAAGCGGTGGAATATGAAGTGTGTGTTACAACATGGATATTTCCGTGCATTAACCCTAATAAAAAAACAAATCGAGCACTCGGCACAACATTGCCATAATTAGGAAAGCTAGTGAATGGGCTAGTAACCAATAGTAGTGAAGCCACTTGTAAGAAGTGTTTTTAAAAAATCTTATAATCCCTAGTTTAAGAAACGTACTGGTATATTCAACATAAAAAACGAGTCATGTTTACTTCTTGCCCTACGACTGCCACCTACCCCACTCGTGTGCTTGCGTTACGACCTATTGTCCCATGAATACAACGTAGTACCTTCTAGTCCCCATATTTGGTAATGGACTTACTAGGGTAGGTAACTAAAGTCTTGTGACTTATGTGCATCGGTTGGAAGGAGAGTTATGTCCCTAACTAAAAATGGCAAATGCAAAGTGAATGACCACCAAAATTCTGTAAAAATTGTAAATTTGTCAAAAATAATTAAACACACAAAATTAGTAAAAGTATAATTTAGTATAACCTGTATTGAATTATTCCAACATTGCCCCATGATCCACACAAACTCTTCAGAGATTTATTTTTTCAGCAATGTCCTCCTTTTTAGTACCCGACTTCGTCAACTTGATGTGCCCACTTCAATAAGTGGGTATAAAGTAAATAGAGAGCTTTCAAGGACTTTTCAAAAAAAGAAAAAAATTCAAGGACCTATTACAATAAATATATTGTTTTTTTTTTTTTATCCATTATATTTTTAGTTGGGTAAAAAAAAATGATTAGTTTGTGTTCCACAGCCTAAAAACAAGTTAGGAACTGTCATTAACTTATTTCCACTTTTTCTTCGTTAGACCTAATAAGGCAATAATAACCATTTCAACAGGCCCATACAACATTCGAGCAAAGACACTTGTCACATATTTTTAAAACTTTCTGTTTTTCGTCAGTTTCCAGGCATAACATTAATTTTAAACTTTAGTTTAACGTTGTAAAATGCCTAACGCACACAAGCAAAACAAATCATCATTAATTGTGTTGGGATGACATTACGCTTCACTCTCGCCTCTCATTGGGCGCTTCGGCGCGACGCAACCGGAAGAGAGGACCGGAAGCAAGGTTCTCGAGGATAAGTATCATGGAATAAACAATTTCCATTCGTTGAATCCGGGGACATCGGAATCATTAGAGTAGCGAACCCCCAACAATTGGCACACAATGTTGAAAAATTGATGATCAACTGGGGATGATCAGCGTACGACCAGGTTTTTTCTGCATCACAACAAGAGACGACGATGCCAACCGGAAACAACAAGATTAGGCCCAACAGCCACGCCAGCACCACACCAATCACAACAATTCTGGACAATCGTAAGTGCAACTCATGGTCCATGGTTGTTAATGGTCCACGACGCGGTTAGGCTTAACGGCAGCCACGTGATCGCAACCTTTCAAATCGACGCGCACGATAGACGGACAAGTAGACTGTCGAACTGGTTGAAAATTACTCACCAGCAGAGAGGTGCTAACTGTAATTTCGATTCAGTGCCAATTAATTTTGTTTTCTTGGAAAGGTAAAAAAAAAACGAAAACCTTTTTCAAAGCAGCAAACTTGAAATTTCAGCGAGATACTGGCAAAACCACAGACTACTAGTGCGAAAGAAAATAGCGCCAGCCACTTGCAGGGTCGACTACTGGAGTAAAAGCAGCGCATGATGGATCTATGGACTGGTGTAGAGGACACATCGTATTGCTATCTCAACGAAGAGAAGTATTAATCAAACTTCAACAAGTGCACCGGAATCGGTGGTAAATGGCAACAGCATGAACGTGTGTGCCACATTAACAATCTCACCACCCACTCCACCACCACTACCAGCTCAGGCAGAGGCGAGAACGATCGTGGGACCAACACTACAAATGGCGATAATCGGACGTTAGGATGGATTCTGCAAACTACAAATTTACAGTGAGTTGAATCGTGTGGGAATACTTGCACATGAACAAAAACTGGCGGAAGAACACGAAGCTAGAATGCACCAGGGTTGGCTGGACTACCAACGTAACGACACGCTGGCCCATGCTGATTCTCCAGAAACTGAAATTCAGGACATCACGAATAAAGTTCCAAAACAAACCTATCGTCATCAAAGACTCCCCCATCATCGAAACTCACCATGGGTTCTTGGGTGTCACCACGCACAAACACACCCCAAGAAAAGTGCCAACCGTACCGGTTGAAGTGCAGCGAATCTTGGAAAAGCAAAACGAAGCAGACTGTCATGGGGCATCCCCTGCTCCTAGTCCGCCTGGTGCCCATGACCCTGTTGCGCGTATCCCAGAGCAGCTCTTGTAGTCATTCTCGCCACAGAGTTCGAGCTGCACGGATGTGCAACAGCGAGCATGGCAACACCGATTCGGGAGGAGGAGAGCCAAAGGATGACTCCCTACCCAATCAGAGTTGTAACCGAGTTGACAAGAACTGGAATAAACCCAAGAGTTGTGGTAAGCATGGACTTGAGTGAGTGAGGGAATAAAGTAGTGAGTAGGGATCCCGTGGCAACGCAGCAGCCAACACCATCCCGACAGCCTTACTTCTTGGCGCTTCCGAACAGAAACCCTAATGATTTTAGCGGCACCTTTTGTGAAAATTTTGTGTCACCGTCTGAACTTTGGAAACGACCAAAATTGTAGTGACATTTTCGTACTGTAAGCCTAAAAACCCTGTCTTCAAGAAATTCTTTAGAAATTAATGTTTTGTGTTCGTGACATTCATTACGACCATACCATGGTAAAAGTGGAACTCCGGTTCAAAAATTGTGTTCCGTCATGTTAATTTTCGAATAGTGGCAGTTGGTGCTTCATGAATGAACCTCTTGTCACGTGATCAACGGTGAAGCGTCGGGGGGGAAAATGGCGTCGTTCTCGCGAGTTCTCGTTTCTTCACATCTTCCTTGAGATCCTCGTTTGACACGTGAACTGTCATGGCGGCGCGTGACATCCGGTCGCGTCGACAAACAAGATGGCGGTGCCCATTGGTAGTAACACGAAATGGCGGCCACAATCACATTTCTACTTTTACCATCGAATTTTCGGGATTTTAGTGTGTTAAATCGAGAAATCTGTTGTCCGCTCGCTAATGAGAGTGCGAGTGCGTATCCGCATATGCTGGTGTGGACTTTAGATCCAGATTTTCTTGAGAAGTAGTGTGCTTTGTGAAGACATATGTACCCTAGCGAGTGTACACGGTTGTATCTTCAGGAGTTTTAATGCGTTTATTGTACTGCTGTTCTCGAAGAAGCTCAGTGCCACGGTTTTCATCATGGAACTAGGAAGGATTCAAGGTAGAACTGCCATGGCAACTGACCGAAGCATTGTTACACGAACATGTTGACCAGTACACTTACTTGATGCACCATTTCAAGGACACCCTCATATTAGTGCATACTGTACAGAGTGAATTGAAAGGCAAGTTTGTACCCTTCGCAAAGGAATGGTTAGACTGGGACTCAGAAGTTGACGACGATAATCAGCGAGTTGTTGGCTCTTCCAATGTCCCTGCGGAGTTCCCACAGAAGATTTCTTTACCTGTAATTACAACGTAAGTGCCAACAGTACCGGTGGAAGTGCAGCGAATCTGGAAAAAGCAAAACGAACCAGACGACAGAGAATTCACAAAATACATCGACCTCGTACTAGACGATGCGAATGGCGTACTCCTGTTAATGTCAAACACCAAAGACAGAAGTTATTTCTGTGGTCAGAAAACCAACTTAGGCATAACATACCTACACGAATACGAGATGCATCATCACTACGATGCTGAAGGGTAATACATTTCACTTCCCCACGCAAGGTAGAGTACCAATTTATTGGGACTAAGTAGGAGAATCGACAATGAGGAGACCAAAGCAGATCCCACCAGAAAAATTTGGACGCAACTACACGAGCTATGTCGACGAATCACAAAATGAACCCCTGGAATCAATCAACATCACCACGATGAATCACAAGACGAAAAAGAAGCCCAGGCGAAGGTACCAATGCAGTGCTAAAATGTTCACAAGCAATGACAAGTGTAGTGGAGCCCGACTAAGCTCAGGTGGGTCACTACGCAACAAACGAGGCGGAAAAATAGAAATTGTTTTTTCCCTACACAACGTTGAATGCTGCAGACAATTGCACTTGCAACAGAGGAAATGTTCAAACTGGGTTCACAAAAATGCAAGACTGTGCACCCAGCAAAAAAACTTAAGTCAAGACCAAACCGATTGGGAAATTTTTTTTTCTTCACGCAGTCTGGTAGTGTTAACTACACAGTGGACGATTTCAAACAATTTTCCTTTAATCTCTTCTAGTGTAGAAAATAATTTTTTTTCTTTCCAAATTTCTGTCACTAGACACGAACAGAGTATACTATGTGCCAACAAACATAGCCCACATTTGCCGTACGTGTTTCAATTTAAGCAGTACTTGTTAATGGAGTAGTTGAGGTGAAGCTAACATTTTTTAAAATTAATCATCACAGTTAGAGGGAGTAGCCTATGTTTAACACACATAGCCTACAGTTGTGGTTATGCGTGATATTTACTCGTTACTAACCTTAAACTCAATTGCAGTGGAGGATATACATTTTTTTTTTGTGGAAGTTGAAGGGTAGCCTATGCGACAAGCTTAGCCTACAATTAACAACTAGTTCAGCTAGTATGCAGTCATGTAAAATGTACCACAGTGGTTCACAGTAAGGTTATGTAGCAGTCAGAGTTAACAAAATTTTTTTGAGTATACACATCAGTTTATTGAAGCTGAGCTGATCAGGTTTTGCCACTAATTGTGCATGCACCCCAGGGTTGGCACTGGCTGTATTTTTAACAAACAGTCTTAGGTGTGTCTGACACAGGTAGCATTGTTGACGAATGTAAGGTGAGGTCTACATTTTGCGACATGGGTTACGCCAAGTAAAGAGGGTTGGTAGTGTTCAGGCCTAAGCGTAAATCTGGTCTAGGCACTAACTTCAGTAACTTCATGCTGCCATATTATAAAAATCGAGTTCTCAGTGCATAGGGAACTGTGGTAATCATTGCAAGTTTGGATACAACGTGAAGAGGGAAAATTCAGAGTGGAGTAGGCTATCCCACGAAGTTGAAAGGTCTGGTTGTGCTTCATAATTTTTCTTTGGACGGGTAGTGCTGAGGTAACACAGGATCACGTTTGACATATCCTTGTGTTTACCACAAACCTACTCAGGCATATGGAATGTAAAGTTTTTTTTTCTTGTATCATTTTAAAACATGGTTGGACAACTGCAGTCAAGGGAAACATTTGTTGTAACAGGTCAGGAGAATTCACCAGGGAAATTAATGTAGACCATGGCAGACGTTCAGAGTTCTGACATTTGGTTGGGAAAAATATCTACACGTCAGAAAAATTTTGTTCATCAGGAACTAATTTTAAAATCTGTAGAAGTATGGTGAATTGGGTAAAAGAATGTATGCTTTAAATGAAACCTTTAGCACTAGGCCATTGGAGGAATTTTTTTCCTCACTGTGAAATGCTTTAGGAGGAGGAGCAATGTTTTTTTTCCTTTGAACACATGGTACAAAGCAGTAATGCATTGTTTAAATTTTAAAACAGATGATGTAATGGTGGCCCTACAACACCGGAGGCTACAGCCTACAACCACCATCGCATCCTCTTAGTCACCGATAGTTGCACGGTGCACCGCACACCCCCAGGACAGAGTACTCAACCATGAGGCAACATTGCAAATTGGCAATATAATATCAGCCCCTTGTAGATTAAGTTTTTAATACGTAAATCCACATTTAACATCCTATGTGGTCTATTTACTTTAATGTGAATGTGCTCCGAGCAGCATCTTCACATTTTGGTGCCCGATCAGAAAGATGGTAAAGAAGAAAAGAACTTTTTCGTAAGTAGCTTTGTTTGTTTGAAGTGCCGGTATCTGCGTGAGGTGCATTCGAGAGAGAGCAAATCGATGCTACAGGACACTTTCTGCTTAGAAACTTTCTACATAGACTACCGGTAGACGATCGACATTACTGAAGTAACTACAGCAAGATTATTCGGCCGCATCTGTCGTAGAAATTTTTTTTATATTTCAATTTCCCTGTCTGATTTCGATGCAACAAAGAAACGACGCTAGCGTATCCCAATTCAGGGCCGCCGCCCACGCATTCCAGAGTGTCAAGTGACTGACGAGCCAGATGTGCAACACGAATGACAATTGCCTAGCAACAGAGGTGGAGGAGGCCCAACGCGAGGTCAGCGCAGATGACTCGCATTGCCAATTACAACAGGAAAGCATGCACGCTATTTCGAAATTTTATTTCTGGTGTTGAATGTCATGCAGAATGAATGAGGAGTATTTGCTGCTAAACCATGTTATGAAAACTATTAGCCACGTAACGTTACATCAGTTATGAACAACGAACGAACGAAACTTGCGAGACGACTTGAGTGGTGCGAAAATTCAATTGAGTAAGAGGAAGCGATAGTAACACGAAAGGAAGCATTTCTTCGGTCACTCCTTACAAAAGTATTAGAAAATGGCACACTCACAATTTAGAATGGATGAGGAAAGTTTTGTGTCATCAGGTACAGAATTTAACGCCCGTCGTGCACTTAATTTTAAAGGTTTACGCTCAGCGTCCTTGCCGGACTTGACGGCGGTGTTGGAGTTGAAAGATAAAGCGAGTGGCGGTTGCCATGACAACAGATTATCACCGATTAACGCAAGGCGCACCATCTACAATAAGGTAGAAGCTACGCAAGAGCAGCATTCGTCTTTTAGCTATGATTTTGAAGAATCGAAATTGAAGTGCATGTCACCTATGATAATGCAAATGTTGAATCCCTTGTAACAGCAAGTTCAAGAATTGCAGAGGTCACTGTGTGAAATGCAAGACTTCAAACTTCTGCCACAACCAGGAAAGAATAATGCAGCAAGCAGCGCTTCTGAAACTGAAACTGGGTTTGCCTTGCATGCATCGCCGACAAATGGCGCACCAAGACAGACCAGCGGCGCACGCCTGTTTTCGCCAGCTCAAGAACCTTTAGACGAGGAACCTGCAGCCAAGGCGAATACAGAGGTGAGTGGATGACTGGAATTGAAAGAATTGGAAGCCAAATTAACAAAAAAGGGTCAAATAGTACAGTCTAAGCCTGCTGCACCTAGATTTTCGACGCCCATACAATTTAAATTAGAAGAAACCGAGGGTCTCTCACCCACTTTGGCCATCACTAAACCTTCAACCAACGACCCGTCAGTCTAGTGTCACCACTGGCCACTGTAAATTAGGTAATTCCTATTTTGGAAGAAGCGAATATTTCAGCATGGATAGATGAAATGGAAGTCTACATTTCAGAGAAACAGCTCACAGGCGTAAACATTTCCAACACGATGCTGAGAGCATTGAAGGGGAAATACAGAGTAGTGGAAGGCGAGGTTAATTCCAATGGAATCGTGGGCCGACGTTAAGAAAGCGCTACTGGCAGGTTACAAGACACCAACGCTGGACCCAGAAAGGGTAGCGTTTATCGGTGGCATGTCGCAGAAAGATGAGAAGACGCCGATGGAGTTTCTCACTCGCATTGTATGCCAGTTCAATAAATTAAAACCACCAGGTAGCAACAATTGTAGAGAAGATGAGGCCTGATATACGACAGTTGCTACACGCAGCAAAGATAAAAAAAAATATGTCAGATTTGACTGCTGCAGTCGTCGAGTTCCCACACGATAGGCATAATTCACCTCTAACGACCGTCATCAAGCAAAACCTCCACGTCAGCCAACACAGCCACTCTCAGCGAATGCTATACCCTTCCAAAGTCGCAGTGACACACCTGAAGCCACACACGGGCACCATGGGCCCCAACATCAAGGCAACCACAGGGCAGCCGATGAGAGAGGGCTGGCGCCAACGCGAAGATGGTCAAGTGAGGCCGAGGATGCCAAAAGAGGAACGCATGGCCGCCACGCAATGCTACAAGTGCCAGAATCTTGGGCACATTGCCAGGGACTGCGTTCTTCCCGCTGTACTGCAGTCGAAGATCTCCACTACAGACGACGCCAGCGCGATGATGAGCATCCCGAGAGAAATTCGGCATCACAAGTTCCTGGGCTACTTAGACTCATGGTCACAGGGCAGTAACATGTCCCTTGCCAATTGGGAGATGGGAAGACACTCATCATGCCCATTGGAGTTGTCACGCTCTTCGTCATCTGTCATTTTCCAAATCTTTGACAACTTGGGAGACGAATGCATTCTGGGTGCTATTTCATGCACCAGGCCAAGCTCATGGTAGACTATGCGAATAATGAGGGGTATTTTAAAGACTCCCAAGCATATCTTCCCTCTTACGCACAATGCCGCCTGTGAAAATCTGCCACTCCAAAACCCAATTTGGCGCATGGCATCTGCTGCGGACATGGAAACAGTTAATGTCATGACGGAGGAACAATTCCAACAACTGCAAGACGTCTTGGCGGAGCACAAATACTTGTTTCCGGGAAGACCGGAGAAAACAACCCTGTTAAAGCACAAGCTCTACTTCAAAGAGCAACCACGACCAGTAGACCACAAGGCCTACCAGTCCTCGCCGGCTATAAAAAGGGAGATCGACAGGATGATCAGCGAACTTTTAAAAGAAGGGAAAATTGATCCCTCCAACAGCGCCTGGGCTGCACCCTTTTTTCTTGAAGAAGAAAAATGGAGCGCGATACAGACCGGTGCTCGACTACAGATCGCTGAATGAGCAGATCAAGGCCAACAAGTACCCAACACCGGATGTGCAAGACATCCTGAACTTGTCATGGGGCTTCCCTCTCTCCCATCCAGTCTCCTTCCCGCAGCCCATGATCTTGGTCAGTGAGCTCCACGAGAGGCACCAGGGGCAGTTGCACGGCAGTCACCATGGCGGGAGGAAGGCAGGAACGAGAGGGAAGCGAGCCAGGAGACAAGCTCCCGACCCACAGGCCGCAAGGACACAAAAGTGAAGAATAAAGCAGTGTGACAATGGCAAGTACAGACTTGAGTGAGTTATTGGCCTCAAGCAGTGAGAAGTAGGATCCCCGAGACAATGCAGCAGCCAACACCATCCCGGCAGCTGCAGCGTCACAAACTTCTTGTCAGGGAAACGTTTCATTTCTACCTTGGATGCAGACGCAGGCTTCCACCAGAATCCCCTGCATCCAGACTCCAGAGATTGTGCCAGTTTGTGCCACCGTGGACTGTTCAAGTGACGTGCCATGGCTTTCGGCCTTAAGAACGGAACTGCGGAGTTTCAGCGCGCAATGACTTTGGCACTGGGAGACCTGATCGGCACTATATGCGTCGTGTACGTAGATGACGTGGTCGTCGCTGGAGCCACCTGGGAAGATCACGTACAAGGCTTACACAGGGTATTCAAGGCGCTGAAAGATCACGGATTCACGCTGAAGATTAAGAAGTGTCACTTCTGTCATCCTAAAATGGCAGTTCTAGGGCACAGAATCACAGCAGCAGAAAGCGTTAGCATGGACAGCGGCAAGGCAGCAGCCCTGGAAAGCTTTCCACATACAAGGACCGTGCATCAATTGCGCCAGTTCTTGGGCCTGGCTAATTAATTCCGGAAATTTCATCAGGGATTTCCCGGAAACGTTTCACTGTCTGAATATTCTACTGAAGAAAGAGACAAACTTCAGATGGACTGAAGAGCATACCGCAGCCTTCAGAGCGTTGAAAGGGAAGCTGCTGGCTTCAGACGTACTCAAGCTGCTAGATTTCGATCACCCCTTCGTAATCGAGTCGGATGCGTCTGATTTAGGTCTAGGGACCATGCTGTCTCAGCATATTGGAGTAATCGAATTCTAAAGCAGAGGACTACTGGAGAGGGAACAGCGCCACACCACTTTTGAGAAAGAGGCGATGGCTGCCGTAGAAGCGGTGGAGAAGTGGCGACACTACGTGGAGGGCGCTCATTTCATCCTCATTACAGACAATGAGACTCTCAAGTGGGTGTTGTCAAACAAGAAGACGTCAGGAAAGACGGATCGGTGGGCAATCAAGCCACAAGCGTTTGACTTTACTGTGGTGCACAGACCGGGAAAACTGAACGTAGTAGGCGACGCATTGTCCCGGGACCCACAACCGTTCTGGTACATCCGCATGCTCCCATTCCCGGACATTTGAGACAAGCAGCAACTGCTGACAAAACAGGCTGCCGACCCAGCAATCAAGCGTGTATACGACGTGGTAGCAGAAGTACGCCCACCGAGGAACAACAAATTATGTTATGATAATATGTAGCCATATTAGAGCTAATTTCTGCTAATTTCCAATAATTAACATTCATGCATAATAATGCATGAATACTCATGAATACTAAAGAGTACTTCATTAATTATGAAAAGTCAATGGTCAATAGCCCATAATTTTAGTAACATGTATGTGCAATTCCCTGGTTCATATCTTTATTAGTTGTGTTGTTATTAATTTCTTAAGTTAGATAATTTATTCTGTTGAATTAAGGCAGGCTAGTAGACCCCAGTTTAAAAGGTGTCACTTGACCAAACAGGAGGCCTTCAAGGCCACTCTCCACTAGGTAGGAGGGGAGGTGTCACATTCTTACGTCAGGAGGGGAGGTGCAGCCAGCGGTAGCGTCCATTCCTCAGTAATGTAGTCAGCACATTCCCTGATTAGTGTCAACCGTACTAGAACCAACACTGCAGCCATGACTCTTGGGATGGGTGGAGCTTAAAGACCCACAGGACCAATTAGAGTGGTCTCTTTAACTATGACATCATACACACAGTGTGAGGTACAGCATGGGAGCTAGAGAGAGAACCAGCCAGCCCAGCTTCAGAGTTAGACGTTGTTTTGAGCTCAGCAATAATTCCAATTGTTAACACTTGAAAACAATAACAGTCAGTTAGTCGAATAATTGAAGGAAGCCAACATTAAGTGGAGAGGAGGAAGTCCACACCCACTGCACAGTGTGCAGTCCGCAACAGTATCCAAAAGCTCACAGAACATTATAAGTTAAATATAATAGTTCCACTTAATATGCGACTCCAGTAATTAATTGCTTGGTCTACTAAGCTGAGCCAAAGTGTTTGCCTTGTGTTGTTATGAAAGTATAAGTGTTTAACTTGGTGTCACGATAAGCATTTATATAGACATATAACTGTTTCATTCAATTGTCTGGAAGTAACTTAACCAAAGTATTGATTTGTGAATCGCTACCATAAGTCCTTAGGGACCTTTGTTTGAGTTTGGTCATTCTGACAGTCTTGTGAAGTAATCATAAATAAACCTTTGTGAATTGAAACTTGAAACCGCCCGGAGTCCATTGTTTGCACGATTACTTTAGGCTAAGATATTAAAGTGTGCATGATCATTTTAGGTTAAGTTAATTACGTTCCCAATTGTATCGTATGGGAATCCGGCCCGAACAGGACGATATCAATTAGTCAAGTTCGTAGTGAACGCCCTCCAAAATTACAAAGTGATCGATGGACATGTATATTACATCGCCCCCGTGGCACCAGACAGAGGGTGAGTTATGGACAAATTGAGACTGTACGTCTCATCATCACTGAAGCACATTTCTACAAGCGACCCATGACCATGCACAAGCAGGACATCTTGGTGTACACAAGACATTGAACCACCCGAGAGCCATAGCGCATTGGCCGAGCTTGTTTACGGATACCAAGCTGTACTGTGAAGGTGCAAGGCCCTTTAGTACCCACGCATCCTTCACACGGTTGGCCTTCACCAACTCGAGCGCACGAACGCCACCTGGTGGCAACCAGAACGAGAGAGAGAGATGGAAAGATGGCCTCCGACAATGTTACTGGTTCATGTCCTGCTCTGAAATAACCTGTTTCACTGCCAAGGTTTTCAATCCTCTCATTTCGTGCTTGTCTGGGATCGTCGGCAATGGGCAACCCGGCGCATCCCAGCAAGAGTTGGCGCCCAACAGGTCTACCGATCACCCTGTAAAAATGAAAATTCCATCGCCCAAATTGACACCAGAAAAACGTGGCCACGAGGCGGTCGCTGCAGTCACCACATCGCAAGTCCGTAAGTTTGAAACACCCAAAAAAGGGGTGAATGTGTCGATTGACTATGAACATTTACTCAGAATTGAACCATGATGCATTGAAAAGGCACAAAAGGGTATGAACATTATTTATTTGGCAAAAAACCAGGAACTAATGTAGTCATTGCAAAGCCGACGATCAGCAAATTCATTGTTGGAAAATATTGAAGCTCAAATTCGCAATCGACAAATCTGATATTAGTTTCTAACTGCAAAACGAAATTGACTGTAAATTGTATTGAAAACCAACCATTCTGGCGAATTTTTACGCTATTCGAACGTTTATTAACGCAAAAAGCAAGTGCGACTATTTTCTGGCGCAGGTCTACACTCGCATTCTCTTCCACATTCCTGAGCGGCAATTCACACAGCGTAGCAAGTGCCCATGAACACAAACTGCGTACAGGTCCTTGTGAAACCTCTAGATCGTTACTGACGGTGGAATGGTAATTGCAAGAATTAGGGATCGACCGGGTAACAAAAAACCGGGTCCGAGCCGAGTTAGAGTAATTATGAATACCCACTGAGCCGAGTCCGAGTAGTAAAACCGGTCCATAGATTTTCAATTTTTGCTTTATGTTTAATATGTAGCTTTTTTTTACTTTGGTTTCGTTCTTTATTTTTTGGTTTCACTCATTTTCATTTTGCATTGCGCAGTTTTGTATTGCGTATAGAATAACAATGAACGAAAGCAAATAAAAGGACGAAACCAACTTTAAAAAACTGTAAAATGTCAGTAATTCTTTCTTCCAAATTGTTTAATTATAAACTTTACGTAATAAAAAAAAAATAAAATTAAAATAAAAAAAAAAAATAAAGTGAAGTCAAAAATTAAATTGACGAGCAATTCTTTGTTCCAAATATTGTAATAATAAAGTGAAACGAAAAATTAAATGCATTTTGGTTACTTTGTCTCCCAATAGGCCTTTGTTGGCTTTAACCCTTTAACCAACGATGTGGCCCAAGTGGAGTAATGACGTATATATATGTCGAAACTTTTTTAGGGAAGTGCGGGTCGAAAAATGCAATTTTCGGCCAAAATATCGACACGAGAAAAGCTGAAATTTGCTACCCAATATGTTGTGCATCGATTTCTGTAAACAAAACGTTGTTAACGATGTCTATACTTTTATAAAAAGCACTTTAGTTGAGTGCAGTCTCACTAAAAACTGCAGAAATGTGGTGTTCATTCCTTTTTCCGTAGTTCAAGAACAAAAAACTAGTAATTTTTGACAGCGGTAGCAACCGAACCATTTGACTGGGTGCCGCCATCATGGGTTCACTGAAAAGCTGGAATTCTCCTCTATCCTGGCCTCTCAACACATTTTGTCGATGCCCGTTTGGCATTGGCCATTCTGATGGAATGTAAGAGGCTGTTTCTGGCAGTCTCGAGCTGTCTTTCCAAAGCAATTGGAACATCGCGTTCCCTAATTGGTCAGTTGGCACCACGTGACCGATTTGGCGCGCTCTCATTGGCTGACGGGCGATTTCACAATGGGCGTGCTTCGGATTTCACGTTAGCGCTTATGTTCAGTTCGTTGTTGAAATTCACGAGAAAGATGATGTTTCACAACATTAAAAAATTAAAACAGTAGCTGCGATGTACAACTAAAATGGAAAAGGAGCCTATAAACCTTCACACTGTCGCTTATGAGGTGGAAACAACGATTTTTAGTGTGAATATCGCCGACTTACGGACGCGTTTTCTCAACACAGAGATTTTTAATTTTAGTTCGTTTACAGCCCATAATTTAAAAAAATTGGTTCTCCGAAACTATTAAAGCAATTTATCTGATTTTTTTCTGTGCACATTACTGAATATCTATTGCATGCAAGTAGTTGTAGGGGGATCCAGAAGGTATAAATGAAACTATGAAAATAAAAATAATTTTTTTCAACAAATAATTATTACCCTGTTTGTACTCGGTCGAATTTTTACCGAGTCCAAGCCGGGTCAAAAATGGCATTACCCGGTACCGGGTCGGGTATTTACCGGACTCGGTCGAACCCTAGTAAGAATTCAATATTGTGCTGGTAATGACTGTACTTTTGCTAGAATTCTGGTACATGGTTTTCGGTCACCACCAACCTCTAATTTTAGTAGCCTAGCTAACTTTGTAACCAAAATTTTGTCGATAATTCTTCTTGATTCAAAGTCTTAGACTTTTTCGTTTGACAACTAGCCTACACACCACCACAGATTAAAGCTTGGTAGCTGGTGAAAGTAAATTTAAGTGATTTGTAAGGAAAAATACTGATTTTAAGAAAAGTTCAAATGAAGAGCACTGGGCTGACAGCAAGTAACCAGTTCTGAATTTTGTCACGTACCCTTGGCTGTGATAAAGTTAAGCAGGCTGTGATAAAGTTAAGCAACGCAAAAAGGTGAGGTGGCTACACAATTTCAATGTCAGTGTGAAGTTGCATTTGGCAGATCAATTGTTCTCTTACTTAAAATATGTAATTGATTTGTACGGATACTTTGGTAGGCTATCCCGCACCAGTGTGAACAACTATTTTTCTTCATAATTTTTGAGTTTGAAGTCATCGGATTAATTTTTTCCATCAATCTCCCTGGAACATGTGTGTGCTTCAAACGTAAGCTTTGGAGAAATTGAAATGAGCAGGTTTAACAAGAAAATGTCAGTTTTCAATGAAAGTTGAGTGGAGTGCACTAGGCTAACAATAAGTTGTAAAATTGAAGTTGCTGCCTGGTCCATTAATTCTACATGAAGTAGAAGGCAGTTTGGAATGCATGGGAATTGTAAGTAGAGAAAATTGTTCAAGTCTGTTACCGCAGTTTGGTAAGCTTACAATTGTGGCAATATTTGAAAGTTTGTCTTCAAGTTTTCAGCAGCACTGTAAACGGCTCGAAACGCAGTTTATGTAGGCTATGACGAATGAGTAATCAATCATTTTTAATCGGGTTTTACAAAAAAAACGCGACCGACTCGAACTTTGGCTTCTTTCACGTGGATGACACTAAGTTGTGTGAGAAGTATGTTTATTACTAACTGCAAAATACTGATCTTCAGTAATTTATGCCAAAATCGCTATTTTGGCTTTTCGTTGCCCAAAAAAAAAAAAAATAACCTTATTTTGTTGTCTCCGTGAGTTTTTCCCCTCTGCCCGCCAGGCACGTTGCTCTGTTATCACAGATGCCGCCGCCATCTTGGAATGATCCTCACATTTGCTTGGGCACGTTGAAGCGTCAACGTGTTAGGATTTTTCGTGTTCAAAAATGACGAACGTGAGTGATACTGAGAGCAGGATTCGCGAGAAAATCAAGACGAGTAACTACCCAAGCTGCACGTGCGTCAAAACACCACAGGATTTTCACCCATCATGTCGCAAGTGTAGGGAATGTGATTTTGTGAATCATTTTCGTGATCTGTGCGCGTTACACGAAGCGGCGGCCATCACACACGTGTTGCGGGCCTGGCGCAAGACTGACAACAAGCGGGCCAACAAGGAGAAAAAGGCCGGTAAGAGTATTCAGTCTTTTGATGATCGTTTGAGATTAATGGGGGTTGACCCCGACGCACCTGCTATTTTTCACGAGGACTCTAGTACCATTTCATCCCCAGAATTTGACGGTTTTGTTGAAGCCGATAAGACGGTTTATGCCCAAACTCTTTGGGTGCGGTCGTATTAGCTGCAAAAAACATGGCGGCGGTCACGGCTAACCTAAAGGCAGACGAATCCAGGGCGATTATTACTAAAGACATTAATAAATCGTTGGAAACAAAAATTGACACTTTGAAATCTGAACTTTTGGCATCTTTTGCTGATCTTTTGAAAACCCATAAGCCTAACGAGGGGAGTGAGAAAATTAGTAATCCGAGTGTTTCTGTGACTCCCATGAACGATGACGAACGTGCTTTTCCGGGGGAGGAAAAAATGGCGGCGGACAATGAGAAAATGCAAATTAAAATGAGCAGCACGACTGCCCCAAAGTCGAGCGCTGCCATTAAGAGCCATTGTTAACGCATCCAAAGGGGGTAACGTAGGCAACCCAAGTGATATTCTTAGGAAGGATGGTAGTAAAAAAGTGAGGGAAAAAGTGGATAAGAGTGGCAGGAAAAGTGGAAAAACATCCACCCCTAGCGGTCGTCATACGGACGGAAAGAATTCCGGAGGCGACCGCAGGGATAGAGCCGACACAAGTATAAAATGTAGTAAAGTGTCAAAATCTCAGTCCGCTCCCGAGAAAAGGGAATGCGGACGGGAAAAGGGCTCAAGTTCGCTGAACGACAAAGGTCGACTTGAGCATGGCAAATTGGCGCCGGAGGACGACGGGTTTGCGAGTTTTTTAGAGATGGCTAAACAAATGTGGGTCGGCAACGGGCAGAGGTCTCCGCCGAGTGAGTCGGGTAGCAGCACGTCGCCCGAGCGTAACGGGGTGCCGAGTATCGCCGGAACGCCGACTATCACCACGCCGGGGCGGCGGCCGGTGCAGCACGTCGCCGCGCAGGTCGCGGTCCCCATCGCACGGCAGAAGCAAGCATTCATCACCGGGCCATAGATCGGGGAAAGGCCGCAGAGATTCTCCCGGGAAAGAGAGGTCACCAAGGGCGGCTAGGGTGGGGACGCGCTGGCAATCGCCGGTGCGCCGACAATCGCCGTTGCGCCGACGGTCGCCTACGAAGGGAGAAGCAAATTACGGACTTGATCAATTAGAGGAACACCTTCAGGTACTAAGGGAAGCACTGAAGAGTTGCACCAAAAGCCTGCACACACCGGAAAATGCATTAAAGGGAGATTTAGGGGAAAAGGTCGAAACTTTTAGTGAACGAAATTTGTCAAAATGGATACACGAAGCTGACCCTGGTCATGCAATGTGCAAGAAGGTCAAGAAGGGCTTTGAGGCTGACGACATTTTTTCTGAGGATAAAACTTTTGACCTTGAAGGGGAAGTAGAGATTGAGGAAAGGGAGGAAGGTGAATGGCAGGATGAGGAGGAAGAGTTCGTCCTGGAGTCAACCGATAACGATGATCCGTTTGAAGAAGGCCCAGGCTCTATTCATTGGAAGACTTTTGCCGGCTACGTTTTTAAACATCTACGCGAGACTCGGTATGCAAAAGAAGCGGCACCTGTTGAGGAAGACCCGGACGATCCCCCTATGGACACTTGCACTAATTCAGGGATGATAAAGGCTCAGCCACTGCACCTCCCACAATCAGCGGTGGCTTTTCGACAGTTACTGAACAGTGAAGCCCTGACTAGAAGAGACGACAAACCGATTTCATTGCCCAAACCCTTACCAGCCCATGACCCAAAGAAAACCAAGATGTTTTTCAGATCAACAGGGAAAGGTGCCCCATCCAAAAAACTATACAAAACTTTCCCGGAAGCGGAGTACATCACCGAAAAAGCGGAGCTTGAAATGGACTCTGTACTCAGGACACCCGCAGTCATCCGCACACCTCTCAGTCTGCACGACGAGGACGAGATAATGCTACGGTACGGGATCCGTGCCAATTCACACGCCGAACTGGTGTACTCAGCATCGACTGCGGCGATCAAATCTTTAGTGCACAATAGACCAGAGCTACGAGAGGACGAGAACGTTAGAGAATGCCTGCACCTCATGAAAAGGGCTTCTTCCTTTCAGCGGGATAGCCTTAACTGGTCCGCAAGACTGTTAATGAATTCAGTGTTTAGAAAGAGAGACGCTCTATTGGAGTCGGCTACACAGATTCCCACGGACATTGCTGGTCAACTACGGCTGCTCCCCATCCACGCGTCGTCGGAGTTGAAGGAGAAGACCAAACCGCTCTCAACGGCAGGGAATGCTTTCCCCCTAACGAAAGGTAGGAGACCGTTCGGCAGACTCCAGAACAGCTTCAGGGTCCAAGTGCTAGTGGGGGGGGGGGCGAGAACATTGGCTCAGGGCACAAGCCACCCCAGACGGACAAGCTGAACGACAGCACACCCTTTCGTGGCTTGGCCCCTTCCAGGGGCGGACGAGGCAGTTCTAGGTTTCCACGTGGAAGGGGTTCCTTCAGAGGTAGGGGAAGGAGGCCCAACCGTCAGTGACGTTCAGCGGGCGAACCTCGCCCCAGTTCACCGGCAGGTGGGAGGAAGATTGACTTGGCATCTGAAAGAATGGAAGCAGCTGACGGACGACCAGTTCATCCTAGACACCATCCAGCACGGCTACTATCCTCCATTTTCCTCCCGTCCAGCGCTAGCAGACGAACCACCGGTTTGGGCGAAGGACACTGCGGAAGACCTGGATTTGGAGGACGAGGTGCGAACACTAATGGCCAAAGGGGCGCTAATGGCTGCGCCACCGGACTCCAAGGGCTTCTGGAGTCCGGCGAGGGTTATTGCCAAAAAGGGAGGAGGAAAGCGGCTCATTTTTAACTTGACGAAACTGAACTCTCACATTGTGAAAGAACACTTCAAGATGGAGACCATAGGGTCCATTCGGGAAGCGATTCAACTGAAGGAGTTTACAGCATCTATAGACCTCGAGGATGCATACCTTCACGTCCCACTGCACGCAGATGTGCAACACCTCTTTCGCCTAGTAGTTTGCCCCCCGCACGCCCCACAGACCAGGGCAAGACTGCCTTTCGGACTCTCGACGGCCCCACAGGTCTTCACACGGCTGATGAAACCTGTGATAGCCAGGCTGCATCAGTAACAAGTCGGCGGAGGATCTGAGTCGCCAACTTCGGCAGTGCACTGCACTTTTCTGTCGGTTGGGACTAGGCATCAACTTCCGGAAGTCAAGATTCAACCCCCAACAAGTATTCATTTTTCTTGGTGCCGAGTTCGACACGCGGGTGGGACTAGTCAGACCATCACCGGAACGGATTGCAGCCACGAGGGAGACGATGAGGATGCTGCTCCAGAGACAGCGGATATCCGCAAAGGAATTGGCATCGGCCATAGGGATTGCGGACTCCAACGCAAGGTTAGTTCCCCTGGGTCAGTGGAAAGTGAATCCCCTCCACTAGTTCAGGAAGGACGAGTGGTACCCGGACCCGAGACGCAGTTGGAAAGACTGGGTGAGTCTACAACGCTTCCCATCAGAATGTGCGGAGTGGTGGCTGACTCCGGGGACGTTGGAGCAAGGAGTACTGATGCAAGAGCCGACCCCAGAGATACTACTGTTTTCCGACGCATCGGCATCGGGTTGGGGAGCCCACATGGAAGGTTTGCAAGCTGCGGGACAGTGGTTGGATCAGGAAAAGGAACTCCATATCAATGTACACGAATTGCAAGCAGTGCGATACGCATTAGCCCTTTGGAAGGAAATTGTAATAGACAAAGTGATAGGGGTGATGGCAGACAATTCGACGGCGGTCGCCTATGTCCGCAAGGGAGGGGGCACGTACTCGAGAGCGTTAATGGACGAAACTTCCAGCCTATTGAATTTCTGCGAACAGAACAGGACCACTCTGGTGCCACGTCATATCGCCGGGAAGTTGAACGTCTGGGCAGACGAGTTGTCGCGAGGAAGCACGATCCCGACAACGGAATGGAAGCTGGACGACAAGATTTGCGAAGCACTTTTCGAGAAGTGGGGCCAACGGATAGTAGACCTTTTTGCAACTCGCTTCAACAAGCAGCTGGAGAACTACGTGTCCCCCCTTCCCAGACAGTCAAGCCTGGGCGACGGACGCCCTGTCCATACCATGGGAGGGGATGTTTGCTTACACGTTCCCACCCTTTTCGATGCTACAGAGCGTTCTCAACAAAATCCGAGAGTCGACAGGGATGTTCCTTTTGATAGCTCCGTACTGGCCGGCGGCGGCGTGGTTTCCCGACATCCAGGAACTCAAGAGAGAGGAACCAGTCCGATTACCTGTCACAGAAAGGCTACTCTCGCAGCACAAGGGACGGACCCTACACCAGAATCCCGGGATTCTGCATCTTTACAGGTGGCTGCTCTAAGGAGTAGTCTGCTGAAAAAGGGCTGTTCCGTGAAGGTGGCGGAGAGGGTCATCGGAGGTTCCACACGTAGAAACTATGAATCTAAGTGGAAGAAGTGGTTCGTGTGGTGCTCGGGCAATGACGTCAACCCGTGCAACCCTTCTGTGTTCGAGTTAGCGGAGTTTTTGGAAGACTTGTTTCGCAAAGGGTTGTCACCGATAGCTATCAAGGGATACAGGTCAGCGGTCAACTCTGTGTTATCCTGCTCAGGAAACATGGGCGTGGTTGAAAGCACACTGATGTCGAAAGTGATACTAGGGTTCGACCAGGCGAGGCCAAGAACGAGGACACTTTTCCCAAAATGGAACCTACCTTTAGTGCTCAAGAGCCTGTCAAGCCCACCTTACGAACCGCTTAGGAAAGCGTCGATTTTGCACCTCACTCAAAAGACAGTTTACCTAACGGCGTTAGCTACTGCAGCTCGGCAGAGTGAAGTGGCAGCGTTTTCCAGAGGACGGAACCACATCAGGTTTTCAAGGGACTGGTCGAAAGTATCGCTTTCCTTCCCCGCTCACTTCACGGCGAAGAATTCCAGACCAGATGTAGCACCAAAACCGGTGGTGATACCGTCCTTGGGCCCACTAGTCCACACGGAAGACGAGGAGAGGTTGCAGTGCCCGATTCGGGCGCTGCGCCATTATTTGGCCAGGACTGCAGATCAGGTCTCGGACACGGAGGAGGAAGGCCCAGCACCCTTATTCTTGCAGGTGGACGAAACACACAACCAAGCAATTAATAAGGCGGTGACACCCTTCAAGTTGGGCAAGTGGATCTGCGCTGTCATTCGGAGGACTTATGAGCTAGGGGAAGATTGTGTGGATCTCCCAAGGGCGGTTAGAGCTCACGAGCTAAGGGCACTGGCTGCATCGTGGGCGTATGTCTGTGGAACGCCTCTGGACGATGTGGTGGCAGCATGCGCCTGGAACAATCGGAACACGTTTGTGAGTCACTATCTGCGGGACACGAGCGGCCAACGAGGTGAGAAGGTGATAAGGGATCATGTTGTGGCGGGACAGAGGTCGTACCACTAGACATGTATAATTCACCTTGGGAATCACAGCAGTGAGAGCCGCCAACTCGAGTGAAAGACTAGTCACAAAGAGCATGGAGGCCTTCACGCATGAAAGACAGCACGCCCCTGTGGCTGGGACACACCGCAGAAACCACTACGAAGAAAATGCCATACCACGCTGGGGTGAGCAGACCACACTGGGGGATAACGTCACACAGTGGAAGTGGAACATTAAGACCCACAGGTGGAAGTCCACACAAGGATGCCAGTTGGACACGCACGAGATAAGAGGTTGGTAGTGTGGTAACTCTTTCTTGCAGTGTATGATCTCGTGTTTTTGTTGTTAACCTTTTTAGGATTAATATCCAGCTTAATTTCAGGAGATAGCCTATTTCTGAGTGTGCTACTGGTGTTTGAGTAAACCTTTGTTAGCCTTCATTGAGGGTGTTTACAATTAGGCCTGTTTCCTATAGAGGGATAGGAAGGTTACGTTGACCTAGGGGATTCTAGTTTCAGCGGCCCTCCACCAGGACGACAAAGTCAGCATAAATTACTGAAGGTCAGTATTTTGCAGATAGTAATAAATGGAAATTTTAACAAGTTTAAAATTAATTTTTACTATCCTAAAATACTCACCTTCAGTAATGGGAACCCACCCGCCTCCCCGCTTCGCTGAATAGAAAGGTTCAATAAGCGAATGTGAGGATCATTCCAAGATGGCGGCGGCATCTGTGATAACAGAGCAACGCGCCTGGCGGGCAGATGGGGAAAAACTCACGGAGACAACAAAATAAGGTTATTTTTTTTCTTTTTTGGGCAACGAAAAGCCAAAATAGCGATTTTAGCATAAATTACTGAAGGTGAGTATTTTAGGATAGTAAAAATTAATTTTAAACTTGTTAAAATTTCCATTTTCCCCACTCGAACATGGTGTGAATTAGTTTTCTGTGAACGGTGATGACTAATTGATTTTGTATCTCAGTCAGTGCAAGTGGTAGTAATCATGGAATGTTGACAAGGCATAATTTTAAGTGGCTGCACGGAATACTAGCTCCCCTTGCATGAATGGTTTGGATTGTTTTCCGAGTTGGATGATGTAAACCGTGCACTTAAGAGAATTTTTTCGCTTGTAACAGATTACCAGTTTGGAAATTAGAAGTGTTTGCAGTGTACGAACTGTAGTGTAGTGAGAAATGATGTAGACAGACTTCTCCTTTGTGTCAAAATTTTCTTTTCTCATGACATTGACTGTACTCTTTGCCTGTCATTGTCATGTTGTCCGGAGGACAACTTATTAGTGGGCAGGGAGGATGTCATGGGGCTTCCCCAGCTCTCAGCGGGTCTTCCACCTGCAGCCCATGACCTTGTCAGCAAACCCCAGAGTAGGCTCAGCGTCAGTTCCCGCCAGACAGCCATGGAGGCAAGATGCAGCAGGAAGGCCGGCCAGAGAGGACGAGCACACATGCCAGCCCCACGACCCGATCAGCTTTGTAACTGAGATGATGATGATAAGGAATAATGCCGAGTTTGGAAGCAAGAACATTGTTGAGTAATTGGGCCCGAACAGATTACCTACAATCATATTGTATGATTTACGAAAACCAAAATTGCAGCACAAATTCCCAGTTAGAAGTTGCACTACAGGCGAATTTTCGGTGATATCACCAGTAAGTATCCCACGCTAAATAAATGTATCTGGGGAAAATGCACTGTCTCCAATTCCCAAAGTCTCATCAGCGCTCTCCGTACCGTTCAGCTTGACGAAGAAGAAATACTTGCATCATTTGATGTTGTTTCCCTCTTCCTCAGCCTCTCACACCACCTGATCCTCCGCAAATTTGACGAAGCTGCTAAGCGACAGAAGATTGACAAAAAGCCTATGCCCTAGACAGAAGGCTACTCAAGATGCTATTGGCGAACATCTACGTCTCTTTCCTGGACCAGGACTATTGGCAAACCAGAGGTACCCCCATGGGGTACTCTTGCTCTCCCAAACTCGCAGAAATAGTTTTACAATTTCTAGATGAACATGTAGCTAACCAGCACCCCACCCTTAAAATCTGGAAGAGATACATAGACGATGTATTCACCGCCGCCAAACCGGTGATGCTGGAAGCTCTGGACCGCACCTTAAATTCTTGGAATGAAGATCTCTCGTTCACTTGTGAAAAAGAAACCAATGGGGCGCTTCCATTCTTGGACATCTCCATCTCCCGAACCACCACTGGCAACGTCCGCTGGGATCCCTTTAAGAAACCCAGCCAAACTGATCGTGGAATCCACTACAATTCTGGACACCCCAAGAGACAGCTCCGGGCCGTCCTTTACGGAGAAATGCTGCGTGTCCGTCACAGGTCCTTCGACCCACTGGCAGCGGAGCCTCACTACCAACGAGAGAAAGAAAAATACCTTAAACTTGGATTTCCCGCTAAGCTCATCAATGAGGCTATCAAAATAAGCAAAAAATGGAAACCCGAATCAGGAAAACCGAAATCCTGCTCCGACCGACCAATTGAAGTTATTCCTTACATCGCAGGAGCTAGCGAGAAGATACAAAAGGCACTTGCCAAAGCCGACATTCAATGCTATATGACGAATCCACCTAACCTGAAAAAGATGCTAACAAGAAACTTCAAAGACACTCACCTGAAATTGAACTTCCAATTTAATCTCCCGAACCAATTGAGACATCTCCAGCACCAGCAGGATCTTCGAACCTACATGATAATCCTCCCCCAAAGCACCCTCTCCACCCCCCACACACGCATAAGTACGCCACCAGATCCAAAGTCAAACCTCAACAATCATCTCTTTTGAACCACCTCAACGCCCCTCCCCTCTTCCCCCTCACTCCTGATCCCTCTCCATCCCCAGTGGAGCTGCTTCCACCTGCGATCCTTCACACCAAGAATGTTGTTTATACTGTGCCCTGTAAACACTGTGCCTGTGTATACATTGGGGAAACAAAAAGGCGAGTTCGCACACGTCTCAATGAACACTACTCAGCTACAACAAGCAATGATCGTAGAAACAGCATTGCTATGCATGAATTATATACCAAACACCAGACAGATTGGCTTAATGCAAGCATTCTGTTGAAAGCAAATACTAGCAATGAAGCACACCTCCGAGCTGTTGAAACCATCGCAATCCAACATTTTCAAAATGGTGGTGTGCCTCTCATGAATACTCAGGAACCAGCATATCCTCAAGTGGCTAAACTAGTCACTCCAGATCTGTCGACTCGCCTCAATGCAAAATGGAATAGCTGGCTACTAAGGCCCACTAGGATGACAAGTGACGCATCCAGTGACAACTGAGAAGCACGGGATTTTCAAATAGTGTATATAACGACTGTCTGCAAAATGGACGACAAGTGAAAGTTGTTTATTATCTGAAGTAGTAGTTTCGTGGCCTGAGGAAGGTGATAGACTCACAAGTAACTTTACTGGTGATATCACCGAAAATTCGCCTGTAGTGCAACTTCTAACTGGGAATTTGTGCTGCAATTTTGGTTTGCGTAAATCATACAATATGATTGTAGGTAATTGTTTAAAAAACCAAAGTAGACTATCACTTAAGATTGCCCCGAACAGAGTGAAATGAACTCGTATTGGCAGTGAGCATAACCCCGCAGGCTTCCAATGCGACAGACTTCTAGGGGAAAAGTGTCACTAACAATTTAATGGTATTGGGAATCTCAACTTTGATTTTATTCATTCTTCGAAGTGAGTGGCTCATCGCAGAATGTTAAATGGGACATTTTACGGAATTAGGCTAGTAAAGACTTTGTCATGTAAATTTTTTTGGGGGGTCACTTTTGGGGGACAATACGGTAATGTCAATTAATGCTGGAAGGAAAGATTCAAATTTGGAGTTGAATTGAAAGTGTTTTTTTTTTTAATTTTGATGGGGAAATTATTTTTTAACATCAACCAATTTAGTGTACATGTATTATCAGGAAAAACATTGTTATCAAAAACTTAAATTGAAAAAACTGAAATGATCAAGGGTCAACATCATGATTTGTTTAATTGAACAATTGGATTTAAATTTTTTTTCTCGAACTTGTTGCACCAACCGGAAGAGAGGCCCGGAAGCGAGGGCAAAGCAAGGTCCTAGAGAAGAAGTGTCATGGAATAAACGTGTTCTCATTGCAAAGCAGCTTCCATTCATTGAATCCGGACAAATCGGCCCCAATCCGGGGTCATCGGAGTCACTAGAGCAGCGAACCCCAACAATTAGTGCCAATGTGGGCGTGTTGGTGCCCAACAATTGGCACCAACATGATATACTGTAGCGAACAATGGTTAGCGACCACAAGGTGATCGTTGGACAGTGAAAGTTTTCATTGGATAACTTTTAATCTGTGAAAATCACCAGGGTACAGAGCCGGAACCATAATCGTGAATCAGGGACATTTTGATCACAATCTCACGAAGGTCAGTGTAACTTTAACGAAATTTTCGAACCAAGAAAGATGTGCATTCAAACTAACTCCGATCAAAAATGGCTTATATCGACAACACCAACAGTCATCGAGGAACGCGTTTCACGGCTGAAATCAGAAATGGATCCGCTAGAAAGAGACATTCGGTACGAAATAGCAAATAGCGCACCTATGTTTACAAATTCGAGAAGTCATCACAGCTAATAGTGAAAACGTCGAGAAGCCAAAAGGAGGCCCCGACAGTGAAATCGTGCAGCGGCCCGGTATCGAGCATAGCAAATCGCTCCACAATTGCGACTCCGAACTTGGAAATAATGCTTCTCTCGTAAGCAAGTCGTGGAAATTACAGCAGTCGTGGAAATTAATGAATGGGAGGGTGAATATTTTAATATTTGGGATCATATGTCGACTCTGAAGGAGGCGATTTGTGTGCTAGACCACGTGATGCCATACAGAGATGCCAGTGCACGCTCCGAAGATACTAAAAAGAAGCAAGACAGCCTTGCCAATTTGGGCATTCCCTAGCCCACCATACCTGCAGCTAAAGAAAGGGAAGCAGTGTCCGCTTGCGTATGACGACATAAAACCACAAACACGAACTGGACAATGGCGAGGAAAGCAGGATTCACTCAATGGGTGAGCACGCAAAACGAAACCATGCGCTCATGGACCGTCCCAGCTTACAAGTTTGAAATGTGACGAGGAAGGTGACGAAAGTGCAACGACGCTTCACGAGGATGAGGAGAAACTCCTGTTTTGGTGATTATTTAAGTGCAAAGTAAAGGTTAAACCGACGAAGGTGTCACAGGGAGGGTTAAACACATGGATGTGGTCGTCCACCCTCAAGGGCCTAGTGTGGTTGAACGAAGGAATTCCAACATCACAACCGAGGAGAAACGTGATAAGGTGCAAAAGCGAGAGTGTTCTCGTACCGGCAAACTAACAAGCGTTCGCAAAATCGAATAACAACTCTGCATTCAGCACGCAGCAACCGAATCATCAAGCCACAGACATGGAAGTGCAGCGTGACACGAGGAACTTTTTTTTTCAACTATGTAGAAAATGCAAGAAGCAATGAGAAAACTAAGAATTTGGCAACAATTCCCACAAGTTAAGAAAGCAATAAACAACAATACAGCCGTGAGCATTCTAGTACACGGCCATCTGATGAAAAGAAAAAACATACACATGCGAAGGACAAGAGCGAGCAAAGAACACCACAAGTTACAGACAGGTCACCGATTAATAACGAACAAACAGAAATTGATGAAGGAGAGAGCAAGGAACAAGAAGCAAATATTTTTCGGGAAATAAAAGAAAAATGGCAACCGTGGATGAGCGCTTTAGCGTGTCACAATTGTGGAACACGGAGACACATCACAAGATTATGTGACAAACCCAAGATGAAAAATGAAGCTTTTGCCTCAACAAACGGCAGTGGTGTAACAAGTATATTACTGAAAGTTGGATAGACTTCATTCGGAGGAAAGATTGACTCTGGGTCGACAAAAAACAACATTTCAATTGGTTGGCTGAAAGCAATTGGCCAAGAAGACAAAATGAAACTGTATGAGGGCACACCAGCACAACTAGCTGATGGCGCATCTACCATGACGCCGATAGGCGAAGCAACTCTAAACACGCAGATAACAGGGAGATGCTACAACATGAAATTTGTTGTATTTGAAACGTTGGCCGACAACTGCATCCTGGGGATGGATTTTATCAGAACCACAGAAGTGATACTTGACCTAACAAATGGGTAGGCATATTTTAATCCACGCAAAGTAGGCAAAAAAAAGACTTTTTCTTCAGCACCAAACTTCAAAGTGAAGAAAATAGCGAACCAAAACTGAATCCACATCGTGGAAAAAGGCAACATAAAACGGGAAGGTGAAACATTCAACGTCCTGGATAGTGATCAAGCAAAAGAGTTAGAAAATCTAATCAATAGACACAAAGCGATCTTCCCAGGCAAAAAGCAGGACAAACAAATGAAAGGGACATAAAATAGAATTTCGTGATAAACCAGCACCACATGCAGGGAAATGTTACAGGAATTCACCGGCAATGAGGTTAAAAATGGAGGAAATGGTCCATGAATTACTTGAAGATGGGAAAATAGAAAGATGCACGAGCGAATGGGGAGCAACCATGTATCTCAAGAAAAAACCAAATAGGACATAGAGGGCAGTAATCGATTACAGGAAACTGAACAGCCAGATTAAAGCAGATAAATACCCAATACCAAGAATAATGGAGGTTATGGAATGTTTACAAGGGAAGAACCATGTATCAACAATGGATGGAGAAAGCGGTTTTCATCAGGTACCACTGAGCAAAGATTCAAGGGATTATACATCAATTATTTGCCATTTAGGATCATTTAGATGGAAGGTCTTACCATTTGGGCTAAAAAATTCTACAGCGGAATTTCAGAGAGTAATGACTGCAATTTTAGGACCATTGATTGGTAAAACATGTATGCTTTATGTCGATGACATAATTGTCGCAAGTACAACATGGAAAGAACACAAGCACCATGTAGAAGAAATTTTCAATAAATTAGAAGAGGTGGGACTGACCTTGAAAAAGTCAAAATGTCATTTTTGTCTACCGGTAATGACAATATTAGGCTACACAGTAAGCAGAAAGGCAGTACATCTGAAGGGAAAAACTTGCAAGCACTTAAAGAATACCCGAGACCAAAAACAAGGAAAGAATTGCGAAGATATTTAGTACTCTGCAACTATATTAGAAAATTTATAAGGGGATATTGTGAGGAAGCTGAAACAACTTCTGAAAAGCGAAGAAAAATTCTTCTGGGGAAAACACCACCAAGAAAGCTTTGAAAGGGTGAAAATAGCAGTTTTAAAGTCTGACGCACTGCAACTACCAAATTACAATGAGAAATTCCAAATCGAGAGCGACACGAGCGACATAGGAATACGGGCGATGCAGACGCAAATGAAGGACAACAAACGAGTCACAATAGAGTTCTATAGCAGAGGACTAACACCAGCAGAATTGGAAATGTCAACATTCGAAAAAGTGGCATTAGCTGCAGCTGTAGAAGCGATAGAGAAATGGAGATATTTCTTAGAAGGGAGCACTTTTACATTAATCACAAACTGCCAGGCACTCAAATGGGTATTGTCAAACACTGAAAAAGGAAAAACCGCACGATGGGCTATACGATTACAATACGACTATGGCGTACAACATAGAGCAGGGAAACAGAACACTGTAGCCGATGCATAGTCAAGACCACCAGCACAAATATTGAGAATCAGACAAATGCCGAGACCGAACATCGAGAACAGAGAAGAAATAATAAACCTTCAAAGGGAATTCCAGAACATGGAAAGAATCAGGAGAGTACTTGAGCAAGAGAAAACGGGAGGGAGAGAATTGACTAAATTCATAATGAATGTCATGAAAAATTACACCTTAGAACAAGGACTTGTCTATTATGTAGACTCTACAGTAAGAGCAGCAGAGGTGGGATAAAAGATATCGGGGATTCATTCCAAGGAGCATGATACACACAGTACTATTTGATCAACACAACCTACCAGGAGCAGTTCACCTAGGTGTACATAAAACACTTGCAAGAGTAAAGATAACTAGACATTGGCCAGGGATCTTCAGAGATGTAAACTCGTACATAAAATCGTGCCATGAATGCCAGACATCAAAATTCTCACACATGAAAAAACAGAGTATGATGACAGACTATACCTATCGCTACATTCCAGATAATACGAATAGACTTTATGGGTCCACTACCACCAACAGTAGGAGCGAACAGATATATATGGGTTATGATAGACTACTTTTTCAAATGAGTATGAATCATTCCGACACGACATTGCACAGCAAAAACAGGGGCGAACAAACTCTTACAACATGTAGTGCAGGTTCATGGACCGCTAAAATATCTCGTTTCGGATAATGGGCCGGCTTTTGTAGCAACAATATACACTGAGGTACTCAAAAATATGCGGAAGCGTATATCGAAGAACGTGTCCGTACTATCCCCAGGCCAACGCAAATGAAACAACGAATAGAACGATCAAGGGATGCCTAAGATCACTCGTACAAAAGAACAACTCAAGTTGGCGAACGTATCTACCAAAATTGGAGAGTGCGTTACGACACACACCACACTCGTCCGTAGGTGACACACCGTACTACATATTGCACGGAAGAGACCCAATGAACAAATTTTCAACAGTGTGCTACCAAAACTCGACAAGGATCAACCTATAGAATACCTTGAAGAACAAAGAGAAAGATGGATCGAAGCAAGGGACCTAGCAAGAGCTCACCTCTGCAAGGCAGCACGCAACTCGGCTAAGAACTACAATGAGAAGAGGTCTCCAGTTAGAGTAAAGATCGGTACCTTGGTAGAGATACGAACACACATAATCTCCGCAGAGAAAGGGATCAATAAGAAGGTGTCGCCAACGTACGAAGCACCGTACAGTATAACTGCACAAAAAGAAGAAGTAGCATTCACTGTGCAAGAACTGGATAACTCGAGGAACTTCAAAGAAGTCTCAGCAGCAGATCTGGAAGTCTATTACCACTCGAACACAGAATCGCCACTGGATAAAGATTTGAAAGAACTGACAAAGGTAGAAAATGACGTTAACAAAGTTGACGACCAGGAAGTGAATAGGGAAAATACAAAACAAGACAACATGCAAATAAAACCACTATGTACATATTCCGACTCTGAATCAAGTGAAGAAGAAACAGAATATGAATCTGAACCCGAAGACTCCCGACAGAAATAGCACGTGCAGCGAGACCGAGTCAGTGACACCACGACAAAACACAAGAACTACGTGAACAAGAAAGACATCAGCCAGGCTCAAGGATTATGTTGTGAACTTAACACTGAAGATGAAGTTCTTTACGGTGAAAAATTACAATATTTTCCGAGACTTTATGCAGGGATCGTAGCGGGTTTTAGGGGGTATAAAGTAGGAAATAAGGAATTTTGTAGGTCATAAATAAGGAAAAATAAGGAATTTTTCACTAAAAAGTAGGTAAAAGTAACGAACCCCTCGGCATAATATCAGAGCTTAATAACAGTAAATGTGATAATCGGTCACAATTTTACGAAAGTACGAATTAAATTTTTGTTGTAAGACCCAAGATCAACATAACAAATTTCGACCCGCGATGATTTAAGGAAAAAAAGGGCACCGGCAGTGTCCACTATAACGTACCCATCGTCAGTGATACATTTTTATTTTATTAGCAGTACAAGAAAAACTGCTGCACACAATTGTAGCTCATTAACTTTCCGAATATTTTCTCATCGTCGAAGCTCTACAAATTGGAAATAACCAAATGTGTGATGAAACCATTCTATCGGAGCTGGCTGAGCAAGCTCAACGCACATGGTGAAGTAATACAGAACACTTAAGGTTTTAATACTCATTCATTGTATCGAGAAAAGAAATTAGAAACAGCTAGTACTAAATTTAAACAGTGGAAACATAATAGTAGGCTAAGCACTTATCCAACAATTTATGCTTGGACGTTGGTGGTAGACTTGTGAAAACGAAACCGTCGCGCAAGATAAGAAGTGATGTTTTTCAGCGCACACGCGCAGAACGCATCGTTACGTTGAAAATAAGTCGGGGACCGAGTACGCCAATAAAGTTCGAGCCTTACGTATTAAACTCAAGTATTATACGTTATTTTATTAATTTACACTTAAATTTACAAACAAAATAAGCATGGCTGAAAAAAAGTAGGGAACTGTACATCTGAAAACAGGAAAAAAGTAGGAAAATAAGGAATAGAAAAAAAAAGTAGGAAATAAGGAAAAGGAAGGAACTCTACGACCCTGCTTTATGTCCAACTTGATTCACACTCATCTTCACCAAGTTCAGATATTAGATCTTTTAAAACTCGATCTCACAATATCTTGCGAATTTTCGACAGCTTTAAGCAAGTTTGGTGGTATAACTGCTTCACATCTGTCTTCCTCGGGCACTAAGTTTTAGTCCGTTCTCCGTCTCCAACTACGTCTTCGTTTTGAATAAAGGCACCTGCCGTAGCCTCTCGTATCTACGATGTTGCTCGTTCCAATGCGTTTCAAGTGAACGCTAACTTCTCTGCTTATTAAATGGACAATCTGCTTATTAAATGGGATTTGATGGCCCTCGTAAATTCGTTAACTTCTTTCTGGTGTGCTCAACAATATCAAGGGACTCTAGTCCTCCTAGATGTACGTCACTTCTGTTGTTAGAAATTAGGAGCGTCTCGGTATTTTTCCAGTCAATCGGATGCTTCGTCTCCACGCAGTGAGTGGCTATGCTGCTGGTTTCAACTTTGTTTTGTACGTCCGCATGGTGTTGTTTTACTCTCGTATGCATTCCTTTTCTGGTCTCTCCTATATATGTTGCTTCACACCCACTGCATGGGATCCTACACACTCCTTCTCTCGTATTAGGGACTTCCTTCAGCATTCCCTCAATGACTTCTGGTTCACACTCTTGGAGCTGTGCATGTCGATTTCTCGTACTCCTGTTGTTGCAGTCTCTTTCTATTTGTTTTCGGCCCATCAGCTGTTCCTTCAGTTGCTTTCCATTCTTCAGGTAAGTGTTAATTCCACGCGCTCTCAGGACTCACTGTATGGCTCTGCTGACTCCATTCAGCAGAGTGAAATGTTAGAGAAATCTGCAAAAAGAGTGGGTGACACATCTGAAGTGTATGAAGAACGAGCTATACTGAATGTGATCTTAGCATCCATTTACGTGTAGTTTAATGGAGTTACCTACAGACAACAGAAAGGAGCACCGATGGGGTACTCGTGCTCGCCAGCAATAGCCGAAATGGTGCTCCAGCACCTAGGCAAGTGGATCCTGAGCAAAAAGCGGTTGAAATTGTGGAAGAGATTTGTGGACGACGTAATTGCAATTATGAAACAACAAGACGTCCAAGAGATCCTCGAGTTGGTCAACAGCTGGCACAGGGGATTCAGTTCACTGTTGAACTCGAGCAGGGGAATTCTCTTCCCTTTTTGTCTGCCCGGCTGACGAGGACGAAGGAACGCAGAATTCCTTACCAGCCGTAGTCAAAACTAACAGCTACTCGACGAGGAATACCATTTAATTCAGGACATCCGGTGCACCAACTCGAGACAATCGCCAAGAACGAATTTGTGCGAATTGTTCAGAGATCCTACACCCTAGAAGAAGCATGGCTATCGTTAGACTACCCACCAGGCTCCTGAATAAACTGATGAAGGAAGCGATTGGAGTAGCAAAGCGGGACGACGACAGTGCACAGAAGATGAAAGACCAGTGAAGGAAATAGAAACACCAATGAGAGTAGGAATAACGTACCCGAAAGGAGTCAGCAGTGGCACACAGCGAATCCTGAGAGCGTGTGGAATTAACACTTACCTGAAGAATGGAAAGAAACTGAAGGAACAGCTGATGGGCTGAAAACAAATAGAAAGAGACTGCAACAACAAGAGTACGAGAAATCGACATGCATGTACTACTTACCATGGGCGACTAATACCTACCTGC
>JAHWFP010219464.1:0-31048 GCA_023313725.1 Lithobius niger
TTCAGTGTTATAAAGGATGTCACATTCTTTCTTTTAGTGGAATGTGACCAGGAGGGTTCCTGATCTAACCTATTTACTAAAACAGTGGGACAAAATAGACAATATACTGTGAGTTTACCTTACTACTTCTAATAATTTTATTGGTTCAGCAGTTTCAGTTGAAAATCAAGCTAATAAACGGAGAATTTCCAATGAATTTCCCCACGAAATTTTCTTTAAATTATTGAAACAAAAAAAAACATTAAGGCTACATTCCAGAAACTATCCGACTGCCACCATTTGCTACCAGTTACGCTGTAAAAGTGTAAGCCGCCAACTAATCAATCAAAGTGACACCAGGCTGCAGAGGCAATGAATTTAGTTTTGCAAAATTGTTGCAAGTTATAAGTTTGATTTACAAGTGAAACTGCTTGTGCTGAAAAGAAAAGCTTGCAACTGTTAGGAGACACAGTGCAAGGGACTGGTAAAGTTACTAACATTCATGGTACACTAGAACATGTTGTACAAAATGCAAGCCGTGTGTTTGAGCCTAAGCCAACTTAATGGGTAACACTGTCACTTATAAATACTCCATTAACCACACACATACGTACACACGTTATAGAATACAAAATTATGTGGAGGCCTTTTTTACGTATACTATTTTTCTTTGCTCTACAGCAATAGAAAGTACTGAATTTGTTATTCGGTCTAGGCCGAGTACAAGCTGCTCGCATAATTGTTTAACCTAGCAAAATCCAGAACAAGTGGTGCACCATGCAGTAATGTTGATCTGTTACTAGCTTGTAATTCAGACAAGAAATTGATTTTCGTCTATTTCAAACAATACGTTGAGCTACATAATTTTATTCTAAAGTCGACCGACGCCCCCCCCATGATGAAGTATGCACTCATCAGTCGGGACCTTTTGTAGGCTCTGTGATTACTAAGTATGTTGAATTGATTGGGAACACAAAGAAGTTATGAGAATTGATTAAAGCAAGCGACTTAAAAGCAGAATGAAAGAGTAAGAGAGGCTGAAGCCAGAAAAGCAATGCTAAGATTAAGAAAGATGAAGGAATAACAAGATGGTTAAAGAGGTTGGCGGAAGGTTATGAGAATAAATAGGAGGTTATGGAACGATGAAAGCAAGTAAGATGGGTTCAAGGGATATTATCAGTGTGGCGTGCACAGGAGGGAGGCAGGGGTGGGGGCGGCACTGCCCCTGTCCTTTTCGGAAAATGCCCTGTTTGTAAAAAAGTAATAACTTTTTTGCCAATATTTGCTGATGTGGTGGTGCCACAGAAAGGGCCCAAAAGCCTAAAAAAGGCCTAAAACGGCCAAAACAGTGAACAAAAGGCTAAGAGAGGGACAGAAAAGGGTAAAAAAGAAAGCAAAAAAAAAATCCCCCGAGAAAATTTCCACTAAAACTTACTGTGCCCTTTTACTAAAAGTTGACCCTTCCCTTTCACGGGCCTGTGAACGCTACTGGATATTATGGTGGTGTGAGATTTAAAGACTGAATGAATCCAATCAGAATTGAAAAGCAGAATGCAACTTAGCAAAAGTTATACTTTCTGGCACTTTGTAAGCTAAAGTGACCTGAAAGTGATTGTAAAATAAATCTGTCAACAAAACCTTGGACTGTGTGCAGTGTAGGATTCCAAAAGGATTGACGAAACTGAACTAGACTGAGGATTTATGGGTTGGTAGAGGAAGTGGGTGACATTACTTGCTATTGATTTTCCCAGTATTGGAGGAAAAACTGTACGGCAACAAGAAAATCTAAATCATTCAGGAAACTGCAAGTTTGGTGATAGGACTGTGTGATGGTTCAATTGGATAATTTGAATCTATGCAAAAGGTAAAAGGAATGGGAGAAACATTGTAACTGATACGGAATGCTGCTTTCCATAGCTAAGGCAGTGATGCACCCTATTATGACGAAGTAAACCATCGAAAAGAGCCATCAAAAAGACACTGAGACGCAAATTTATCATAAACACAAACTTTTGCAGTCCAGGTGATAAGGCCGTTAAAAATTAATTAAGTGGTTCTCGGGAGCGCACGCATGGTTTTTTTTCTTAAAGCATGAAACGTATTTTATGACACTGTCTAAAAAAAAAATTCTGAACACTCATGAGCACTTTCACCGAACATTTCCTGGAACCGATGACCATATAAGCTCTCTGCTCCATTCACATGATCGCCTCGAAACGAATCAAAGGGTTGTTCAGAGGTATGTCACAACTAAAAACTCAGATCAAAAGATGATTTATATGAAATATGCAACTGTTGCACGCTGGTCCTGGCATTGAAACTTAGAAATAGTATCCACGACAAAATATAAGCTACTGACTTCGTTTTTTACACAAAAAGTTGTAGCCTGCATCTTCAAAAATCACGACTAAAATATAAAATAAAATCACCGCCCGCTCGCATCAGTTTTTTTCAGCACTTTTCCCGAGAACCTTTTAATTAATTTTTAGCGGTCTAAGTATGAATGGAAATGACATTTTTCTATACTGAAACCTGTTTCTGCCATGGATAAGAAAACCTGCTTGCCCAGGCGAGCCAAGTAGACCTAAAGTCCAGAAAAATGAAGTTGCATTGAGTGTTTGTACTAAATCCAGCGCTTAGCATCGGAAACGGTATGAATGATTGCTAATAGGGATGGGTCGGTTTTATTTTTTTTTACTTCGGTTCCGGTTTCGGTTTTCACGCTCTCAAAACCGCGGTTTCGGTTTCTGCCACCATCCATGCCTATCTGGTATTTTTAGTTTTTTTCTTCTCGTAACAGCTTCTAACTTACTCCTGCTTTGCTTTCACTAACAGCAGCGTCATAGACCATGGGTGTAGCTGTGGCACCATTTTCCTATACTATTTTCTTTTTAATGACTTGGAGCTTTATCATTTTTACGGAGAAAGTGTTAATTATTTTTTTTTAAATTTAAAACAACAAATAAATTTTTGATTTTTTGCTACTTTTTGCTATTTTTTACTATTTTTTGAACACAAAACCGACACAAAACCCGAATCGGTTTCGGTTTCGGTTTTCAGTAAAAACCGAAAATTCGGTTTCGGTTGCGGTTACCGACCCATCCCTAATTGCTAATTCAAAGTAGTGGTTTCGAGCAATTTCTTGTCTGAAATTTTATATTAATTTACAACATAAAGTTTCAATCTACAAGACTGTAAATTCTACAAGGTTAAGTTTCTATCCATTAGTCGTGCTGGTTGATATCAAGCATCGTCTGCCTTGGTCCACCACTTACAATGGCGCTGATGTACTAACTGCATTTGATGGCATGCTGAGCTACAACGTATGTTTTGAGCTAATGTTGTTGAATTTATAATTTGCCTAGATTTCCAAGTATCAAGCATTTTGTTGAAATATCACTTGCAGCAACTGCTTCTTATTGCAAATCAAAGGCTTCCTAACAAATTTGATCAAGAAGTTGCATTGAGACTGTGAAGAAACGTTTTCTCATTCTCCAATTTGTACACTGTAGTACTGGTTGGCAAGACTTGGCACTCGTACCGAGATTGACATACACGATCCTTTCTAGAAGCAAACAGACCATGCATAGAGCAAATGTGTAATGCTCACATTATTATCATTATTATTATTTGTCAATTCGTCCTGAAAATTAATGGTGACACAACATTCCTAGATAAGCTTTACTTTCCACACCTCTTAACGGCATAACGTACTGCAGCTAAACTGTAGTACAAAAAGCTTTTAAAACAACCTGTAAAAAAAACAAAACGATACAAATCGAATAACACTAATGTCGAATTATTACATATTTCTGTATATAAAAAGCTTATTTAAATAAAGCCTTTTCTGCCACTGTTGCAGGTCATAGTAACTTGCGAAATTTAGTTTGTAAAATGCTCACTCGTTCAATAACAGGTTCGCCATCCCTGCTGTAGTAGCAGTTATCTTTTCAATATTTTTTCATTAACTCTTATAACTTTGTAAACAAAATAAACTACATGACCTAACTTACTGCAACATGACGTATATCCTACTTATTATACCTACTGTAACGTTTTATGTTATACTTAAAGTGGTCCTTTGTTATTGCATTTTATTTGGCCACGATTTGTGCGTTGCCTGGCGACTTCATACCTAAATATAGGCGCAGACCAATTAGAGACCCTTCCTGTACTCAGTGGCTGTGTAACACGTACGTTACATGTTGAACCTTCCAACCTTCCAACCTTCAAATAAGTTCTCTTCTACTAATTAAAACTTACAGGTTAATATTTGCAAATTACTTCCTATTCTTTGGTATTAGCACGTATTTACGTTTGACATTTATAGATTCATTGCACTGACTGATAATCGGACAACAATTTCATGAAAAATTTCCGCATGCATCGAAAAGGATAATGCACCGCACTTTTCATGCCGGACGGTGCCACCGTTCTTCACATCCAAATCCGTGTGGAGACTTTTTTTTGGTTTTGGAAGAACACACTGGGTTACAGCAATGGATATTGAAACGTAGCAACTATTTTATGCAAACTGCTGTTTTGTACCTGACTGTTCACCATGTTTTCTTACGACCAACCTGTTTATTGTCAATCAACCTGTTTGTGTAGGCATATGATGTTGCTCTTTTTAACTATCCAACTTGCGTATACAGTGGCATGATCACATTTCACATAACAGTCACATAGGCATGACAGTCACATGGGCGTTAAAACAACAAAACAACCTCGATGTAGTACAAGTGTACACCTTGACAAGGGACTCCATCCGTGGGCTTGATAAAATATTTCGGAAGTCGCAGAAAACTTTAACTCTTCACGACCACTTTTTTCATGTCACTGTAACACAAATTTAGCGATGTGGCACAAATGACGTCATTCTCTTGGTTCGCTATTTACATCCTCTTTATGTAAGTTCTAATACATCATTCGAGTCAATGCTGTCCAGTACTGTCGTCTTAAAAATACTCATAAATAAATCATGCTTAGTTCATCAACCATCGTATACCAAAGATGCACGTTTCTGAAACGACCCTAAAACATAAAATCTATGCACGAATTCATCAATCTTTATCAGGTTTTAGGTACTTGCTATTGAGGCCATCGAATCCCACACTCAAAGTCCCATCGTCTTCCTTGATTCGCACTGGGTAGACACGAGCGACAGAGGATCGCCCTTCTGGATGCACCAGTTTTCCTGTCCTTAGATCGAAACACCACTTGTGCAATGGACACCGAACACAGGTTGTGCCACTCGGCAGGGTTTCAATGTCACCAAGATGAAGAGGACCTCCTAACACAATTACGTAAAGACACACAAAATAGAAAACATTGCATATTAATAAAGGGTTGAATACCCTTAGATGCAAACATTATAAAGATATTCAAGACACTTTTATCAATTCATAATGCCATTTCTAAGCCAATAGAGCAATGACACGACGTAGTATTATTGTATATAACTCTATGCTGGAACCTTAATGGGTTAGCTGCAAGGGGCACTGCAGAGAGAAGCAGAAGGGCGTCATACTGAAGCCGATGCTGTGAAGAGTGATTTCTTAGACCTAAAACGCACGATTTTTGTTGTTGAAGAAAACAACGTTATTTTAAGCCTAAGAAATCCGCTCTTCCGTTGTTTTTCCCTCCATTTTTATGTAGTGCACCTTGTAGTTATGCCCTCCAACACCCATACTGGTGCCAATCTGGTGCCAATATGGCGGCAAATGTCACTCTGCTCTATACCCCTACGACTATATTGTAAGCTAAAAACAATTCAACTCTAGCTAAAGAGTGCCATTTCCGTATGAGGTTACTTCAGGGCCAGATTTATAGGGGAACCAAGGGGTAATTGCCAGTCAAAGGAGCCTCCCTTTATACGAAAAATAAAAATTATGACGAACCTCACTGTCGTAGGTAGAAATGGCTTGTAACGAAGTTGGGATTTGAGAAATATGCTGTCGTAGTAGGGTTGCCAGACAAAATTTGTTTCTATAAAATTAAACCTTTAAGATTGTGCATAGGACATCATGAGAGTAGCCCGCATATTGCAAGGAAGTCCTAGTGCTGCCTTACTCCAGCCTAGAAAGTTATGTGACTTCACTCAGCTTAATTATAAAATGTCAGAAGTCTAAACGACTTTTTGATATATAAACAGTTGTAAATACGTAAGAAATGTGTAATCTATTTGACTGATCATGAAGTAACTGTTCGTGGCCAAGTCCACTCAATAAAGGCCAAGATTTATAAAGTAGATTTTACTTTTGGGAAAGCAAGGCAGCTGACTGGCAATTTCACTGAAAAAAAAAAATGAATCGGGTATACTTCAAACTCGGCAGAAGAGAATTTTTATAACTATCTCCAGAACTAAAACGTTCAAAGCTGAAAATATTACCAACGTGCATTAATTAGCCTAACTTACTAGAGCTGATAGGATTGTTAGAAATGCATTAAGAGCGTGAATCTTTTTTACAAAAATCATGTTATTTCCCTGAATTTCTCACCCAGGTAGGTGGAGCCTTCCTACTGCATTTAGACCAATCAGAAGCCTCCTAATATGTAACGTAAACGTAGGATGAAATTCGCCAATTGCACAGCCACGCTTTGTTCTGCTACGCCTCTATAGATGTAAGCTAGGCTAGTGGCTTCTGAAAATTTGTAGATAAATTGTATAAATTTGGCGAATTGTCCTTTTTACCATGTATTTTCTTGATTTGATGAGCACACAGAACCTGAAGTGCCCCCCCCCCCCCCATGCCTAAATCCGGCCCTGGATTACTTAAATTTTTGGACTATTTATTCGATTTACCGACCCAATTGTACAAAAATAGCAACATGCCACCAGGCAAAAGGAAAAATAACCAAGTTCCAAGGTGGACTGAAGACTTTGTGAGGGTACAACTTCGTGAGAGTGTAGCAGGGTGCTACTCACCTTGTTCAGGATCCCCGGGGCACCCTCACTAAGTCTTCTCTGCACCCTGTAACTTGGTTATTGTTCCTTCTACCAAGGGTAGCATAAATATAAGAGGATCTCTGATTGGCTGTTGTGCAACCAAGCGGCCATTGGTGGGAAAAAAAACCGAAACCGAAACTCCCCACCGGTAATGATAAGTTGCTAGTCGGAGCGCTTTTTTTTTAGTACGTATTACGGCCGCAAGAGGACAACATGCATGACCCGTAAGCTAGCGACGAGCGCCGAAATCCATTCTAACTAAAATATGATGGTGACTCCCACATCCTAAAGGACGTGTATATAATGCGCTCCTGCTTTTACCTGGTGGCATGCTCCCCAATTTCGTACAAGTCTAAATCAAGTACAAGCTGAAGTAAAGAGGTGAGTAATTTATATATAAGAATAATTTAAGTACGTATTTCTTGTTAGCAAATTTCCATTTCTCATTCTTTGCATTTTATGTACATGTCTAGCACATGCAGACTGTAAAACATTTTTTTAAATTTTATTTTGCACCTCTTTACCGTAGAACAGCATGTTGGAAGGCTGATCTGCCCATTTCTTCAATGAGTAGTATTTATAGTTCTGCAAGTTACTTATCCTCTTATCAGACTTGGTTTACAGCAGGGCCGTAGGAAGGGTAAGGCGAGCAAGGCAGCCGCCTAGGGCACCGCTTTCCTGGGGGCACCACGCCGAATTCCTGCCAACCATGTAACCGTGGAAGTGGGTTGGAAAGCTCAAATATAACAGATCGTACCAAGGTTTACAACCCTTAAAGTTTACAATGTCCTTGCTTGGACTTGGTTTAGTGCTCGCTGCATTAAAATAATAATTAAAAAAAGTCTACAGAGGGTCACTTCAGTGTACTTGCTCCTTGTTTCTTAAGGATATGCTTGGACCCGAAAAATGCGAAAATAGGTGGGAAAAAAACAGTTTTTCGATTCCAGTTGAATTAGTTATTTTGATACGTTTATTTTCAGTTTTTCAGAGATATAGGTTACCCTCATCTCTTGTCATCTTATTTGAGGTTTTTTGATTAGTTGACAAGCCAAAATTATCATGAAATCGCGTTAGTTCAATAAAAACTAGCCGTTAATGTTTATTTTCCTCCACGTCTTTAAATACCTGGTACAAGACTCTCATTTTTTAGGAGTAGTTACTATTTAGTTATGTAATCCACAATATAATATCCGTGAATTTTTTTTTGCTGGAAATAGGTAGTCGGGGGAAGGGGGGGGGCACCTCTCAGTTGGGTCGCCTTGGGTGCCAAGGGGGCTAGTACGGCCCTGGTCTACAGTAATTAGTGGTAACTTAAAAAAAAATTCTCTTGTTACCTGCGTGTGGGCACTTCTGTTGCACTGCCAGAACTTCCTGGCTAAGGCGAAATAGAACTATGTTCTCTTCGTTGACAGTAACTCGAGTTCCTGTTGGCCGAGAGGAAGACGGTACTGAAGAATCTGAGGAGGGACTTTGCGGGGGAGAAAGTGGACTTTTGGGTGGAGGTGTGGACCAATCATAAAGATCTGGAAATGAAAATATAAAAGCAAGCATGATTAGTCAGCAAGACAAGGAAAATATGATAGGAGACCTTAGAGGCAAAACCTGTAGAGCAGTGACATTTGCCGCCATTTTGGCACCAGTTTGGGTTTTGGAGGGCATAACTACAAGGTGCACTACATAAAAATGGAGGGAAAAACAACGGAAGAGCGGATTTCTTAGGCTTAAAATAACGTTGTTTTCTCCAACAACAAAACTCGCGCGTTTTAGGTCTAAGAAATCACTTTTCACAGCATCGGCTTTAGTATGACGACCTTCTGTTTCTCTCTGCAGTGCCCCTTGCAGCTAACCCATTAAGGCTCCAGCATAGAGTTACATACAATAACACTACGTCGTGTCACTGCTCTATAGTAAGCCATCATATCAAACGATTACAAGTAAAAAAAAAATTAAAATCTTGACTGGAAAAGTACTAAAAGTTTACATTAGTCAAGAAGATTTAGGATGACGATTTTGCATGACGATGATGAGCGCTACCCAATTTTAGCAAAATGCATTAAATTCAATGCTTTGGTTTGAGAGAATAATGAATAGACCATGTAAAAAAATGCGGTAAGCCAATGGTGTAAAAGCTTAGCAGTCTATAACAACTTTTGACACAGAATGAATGTAGTAGCATTCTGTACATAAGGCCGCTAAAAATTAATTGATTGGTTCTCGGGAGAGGAAGCTTACTGAAAAAAAACGATTTTTTTTTACGTTTTATTCGTGATTTTTCAGGTGCCGGCGATGGCACTTTTTTTTACGAAATCAGTCGCTTACATTTTGTTGTCGAGTATACAATATCTGTGTTTTAATGCCACATTTGATAAAAGTTGCACATTTGATAAAAGTTGCACATTTGATAAAAGTTGCACATTTGATAAACGTTGCACATTTGATTTGCACAGTTGCACATTTGATAAAAGTCATTCTTTAGATCCAAGTTTTTTAGTTGTGATATGCCTCTAAACGACCCTTAAATACGTTTTTAGGCGATCGTGTGATTGGAGCAAAGAGCTCACGTGGTCATCGACTCCAGGTAATGTTTGGTAAAAATGGTGATGCGTGATTGGTACTTTTTTAGAGAATGGCATAAAAAACGTTTCATGTGCTAAGAAAAAACCCATGCATGCGCTCCTGAGAATAACTTAGTTTATTTTTAGTGGCGCTAAAGGCATTAAGTCATGTTACCATAAGGAGCGGAAAATCATTTCGTATTTTTTAACTCTTTTTCTCCTTCAAGAATATCCTCCCTGTTGGATCGTTGTGGGCAAAATAAAAATGCAAGTTAACAGATTAGGGTTTATGGATTAATGATCAATCAAAAATTTGATTTTAGTTTTTTTTTTTAGTTGTTGTCACTTAGTACCTTCCTGCCAGAACTGGGCAGGACTTCACAAATATAATTATTAACTGTTAACCACACCACCATACATGGTGAAACTAAAGTAACATTATGAAATAATGACCTGTCACAAAAACTAATGATCTTTGTGCGTAGTGATCGGAGGTATAGCTGCTAGCTTTGTTCTGATGTAAAAACTAAAAATCACAAGTAATTCATTAGAAACATGTTTGAAAACACCTTAACTGAAACCAGTTTGTACATTGATAGATCCAGGAAAGAATACATCGGTAAATTATTTTCCTGCTAACTAATATTGAGTGAGTGATGGTCAAGGAGATATAACGTATTGTGTGTGCGGCGTATCTTGAGTCCTGCAAGTATTTTATGAGTGGCTAAGTCTTCTGGGAGGGGGAGGGTTAGTCGATGGCCGCCATTGTTTTTTTTAACCATCTTGGATATCAACAAGGCACTCTGCTACCAAAAACGTACAATCGATTATCTGTCTTTATTCTGTGGCGAACTCAAGATAGGCAGCGGACACTATAGGGGCTATGTTTGCAAAGTATTATCAAACGTGTTTTTTAGTGTTCCCCTGCAAACATCAGTACAAAATTATCACCATAGGTGAGTTCTTATGGATAAATAAACATTAATAAATTTAAAAAAAACTATACGTTTTATGTTTTAATAGAAGGGCCGTCGGAAGGTACGGCGAGCAAGGCGCTGCTTTCCTCGGTACGCTGCACCAAATTGCTACCAACCATATTATCATGTAAGTGGGCAGGAAAGCACAAATATACAGTATTTTTTTTAAATGCAACTCTGTAAGAAAAATGTGCTTTGACTTGGTTTAATGCTCGCTTCGTAACTCCCGGATGTGTTGTTGACCGATTATGCGTTATTTTCTTTATGATCAGATAACCGAAAGTCGAAATTAAAGAAAAAAAGTGACCGTCTGTAAATTCCAATCTAAAGCTACAGTGCGTAGGTGAATAAAGTGATGTTAATTTCTTTGCATGGTACCCTGGAAGTGGTTGGTAGTGGAGCACTATTTTGTAATTGATGGCGTGGCACACAAGTCTACATAACTGTAATTACATAATAGGTAGTATTTAGTTATGTAAGCCTCAAACATTCCTAATTTTCTTTTTCATTTATCGTGAAATAGCCTGTCCGGGGGTGGAGGGGGGGGGGGGGTTCAGTTGGCTCGCCTTAGGCGTCAAGGGGGCTAGCTACGGTCCTGTTTAATAGAAAGGGTCTGAATGTCAAACCTAAGTAGGAGCACTGGCAAGCTTTGACTGTAAGGGCACGTTTACGCAACCACTCGCTTTTGCATTCTCGCAGCTAGAAGCTAGAAATCACCTCAAATTCCAACATGGCGGTGGTTTTATGTCTGCCGCCTCGCAACGAAAACAGTAAATAACTCGAGTTCAGAAGCGTTTGGGAAAATTGTTTCGTAACGAGGAATTCTTTATATTATTGGCACGGATTACAAGACTGCAAGTATTTACTCAAGCGATGTCGGATTTAGCTAATCCATTTAGCGTTGTTACCATGGCAATGTCACCTTTGCCATCACGATTGAGTTTTAGCAGCGAGAATGCAAAGGCGAGTCGGTAAGTAAACGCGCCCTACGGGTCTAGACGTCGATAGTAAGATGCTGGTAAGCATTGCTACCTGGGCTCCAAATAGCTCGTGGCACTTATGGCAATTGCCATGAGGATCGGCTTTGGTCGTGGCACTGTTTGCCTCGAGGTTGTAATAAAGTAGGACGCAAAAATACATAACTCAACTCACCGTGATTGTTCACCGTTCAAACCTCTTTTTTAATAACGAATAGCAGTATTTTTTGTTCTTATGCTTTGAATGCAAACTCTTTAAAAAGGGATTTTAAAAAAAATGGCCGGCAAAAAACCCTGTTCCTCATCAGCCGCAGAAGACAAGTTTGTCATCATGAAGCAAACGAACAGTGACTGTAAAGCGTCTTTTAACGCCGATACTCTCTGCGAATTAATGAGAATTATTGCAAAAGGCCCTTTACTTTCAGATTTTAACTCTGATCGAGCAGTCGAAAAATGATTCAATGCTTATAATCATTGGCCTTGCTTTTAATGCTAAATAAATAATAAGTTCTCAAATCAAATGTTAATCAGGTGTCATTTGGAACTGGGTATTTTACTTTTTATTGCAGTTTTATATTACCGGTAGTTGCATTTCTTCACAAGTTCACAATTTCGTACACAAGTAATTTTTAGCAGTGCAAATCGAACCAGCCATGGGGACCCCATGAAATACCCCCCATTGATTTTACCTGACATTAACGTGACAAATTAATTTACTGGCAAATTTTGCCACGAGCATAAAATCCTTGTTTCGAGACCTGATCACTACCCTTACTCATCCACACTACCTGGTGGCTTGCTTCCCTCATTAGGAACAGGATGGCAGTGATCCAGAAGTGATAGCAGTGATCCAGTGGTATTGAGGCCACTTCCCTGCCTTGCCGCAGGTTGAAACATTTTATTTTGGTTTGGTAACAAATATAGCGTTATTCGCAGCTGGAAACTTTACTGGTTGTCGACAATTACCTTACTCTACGAAATTTGTGTGAAGATTCGTCAAAAATTCTTACCCATCAAAAATCAAATGTTATACGTCACAACCCTACACTGATACATTCTATCTGAACAGGCTACAAATAGATTTACCATGTTGGATTTACAAAACTGGATTTACAAAGCCATTAAACTGACCAACGGGCAGTAAGGGTCTAATGCTTAACTGGCTTTACAGTCGAAATTCCACTCTTCCACTCTACCTGTCAAAAGTATGACCGTGCCCCTTCAAAGAGTTGACTTTTAGACTTTTACTCTTAACATTCTACGACAGCATAGCAACACTAACCATTGTCATGAGTCCATTAAGTTCCGTTCCTACAGAACTTTTATGTACTCATGCCATTGTAAATTTGGAAACCTGAATAGTCAGCTATTAAGCAAAAAAATCGTGCACATCGAGTAAAAGCATGAAATTTCGTACACATGTCATTATTAGCAGTACATCTCGCACCAGCCAAGTACCTCCCCCCCCCCATGAAATACCCTATGGGGCCCTAGCACCCCCTCTACCTGTGTTCCCACCCTGAGGGTTGACCAACAAATTCCTGCAGATCGTGCTAAAAAGCATTAAATTTCGTACACAAGTAATTTTTAGTAGTACAAATCGAGCCAGCCCTGAACCCCCCCTGTAATACCACCCCCCCCCCCCCCGATCCCCTCCCTAATACTTGACGAACAAATTCTTGCAGATTGACTAAATGCACGAATTTTCTACACAAGTCGTTCTCAGCAGTAGAAATCGAACCACGAGCCAGCCATGGGACCCCCAAGAAATACCCCCCCCCCTCAAGGGGTCCCAGCACTCCCTCCACCTTGTCTCCTCCCTGAGACTTAACCAACAAATTCTTGCAGATCGTGATAAGAAGCATGTAATTTTGTACACAAGTCATTCTTGGCAGTAGAAGTCGAACCAGCCATGGAACACCCACGAAAAACCTCCTGAAGGGCCTCAGTACCCCCTCCACCGGTCCCTCCCTGAGCATTGACCAACAAATTCTTGCAGATCTTCCTAGAAGTCATGAAATTTTGCACACAAGCCATTATTAGCTGTCCAAATCGAACCAACCATGGAACCACCACGAAACACCCTCAAGATGCCGGCCCCCCCCCCCCCGGTGCTCCCCCTTATGCTCCCTCCCTGAGGCTTGACTAACAAATTCTTGACGAACGAGTTGAAAAAAGCATGGAATTTCGGACATAAGGACAAATTTATAATGACGGCTCAGCGTGAGCTAAGCATGAGCTCGAGCTCAGCTTAGCAATTTGGTATTCACAATGACACCATAGCATGAGCTGAGCACGGACTCAGGCTCCACTGTGAGGCCTTTGCAAAATTTGAGCCTCGCTTACTTCGTATACATAATGGCAAAGTCAAGTCGTGGATCATGCTCAAACGTGAGTCGACTCAAGAAATCCTGTTTGTGTTTCCGTGCATTCCTCAAAGCTCTGCTTTGCTGAGTGTGAGGTAGGCTCAAACTCACGCCAAAGCTTTACTTTGCTAAGTCTAAGCCTGGATTTCATTATGTATGTCAAAGTGAGTCTGAGCTAGGCTCTGGCTTCACCCTGACTTAGCAAAGTACCAGCTCAGACTTTGAGTTGAGCCGTCCTTATGAATTTGGCCCTTAGTCATTCTCAGCAGTGCAAATTAAACTAGCCATGGAACCTCCTAGCGGCTTGAATTTTGAATGTGCTGCACCTGTATTAGGCCCAAAGCCTGTTTCCTAGTTATCAATCACTGTTACTTAGAGAATTGATGATAAACTATAAAATAAAGCAACTGACGTAACGATGAAGAATGCAACCTAGAGAATGATAACTTCATAGCCTTTGTTTGTTTTTTTTATTTTTATTTACGTTTCCGTGTTTCAAACTTTGCAATTTTTTGCTTTTAATTATTAATTATTTTGTATTTTTCAATTATTTTTTTCATTAAATGTTATAATTTTTTCACTGTTTTACACTTTCAATTTATTTTTTATAATTTTGAAATAAATAATTGAATTTTATTCTTCAAAGTTTTGTAATGTTCTAACTTCAAAATAGCCACCAAATTTAAAAATGGCGCCAATAACAGATTATAATAATCACAGTACATTCATCATTTTAATATATTGCAACTAGAATGCGTCCATCCTAAATCTGAAAGAGATCAAATCATAATCAGCATATTTGCTAATGACCGACCTAACTTCAATATGGCGTGCATTAGAGATTAATAACGATCGTGTTATTTCTCCCATTTTAATAAGCTGCTACTGTTTGGTCTACGTTTTAAATTAGAAGGAAATCCGACACCAATAAGCATAATTGAATTGTTTGGGGTAAAACATACGAAGCCACTACTGACGAAACACAGGATGAGACAGTTGATCTTGCTCCATGACGCTCTAGACCATTGGAACTGGCAGACAATAATAAATCTGTAGCGAAGCCCTAAAAACAGGGGTGTGATGTTTGGGGGAAAAGATACTGATGAAGCCACCCCTACATGCTTTTGTGAATCTATGCTGTAGTAATTCGGCAAGGTCATTGTCCTTACACATGTTTGGGGACCAGACCTGATTAGCATATTCTAAGAGTGGTCTTACGTATACTTTGTATGCCCGTATAAGTGCGGTCTGCTTACCAGATTTAAAGACTTTCCATATCATCGCTACTCTTTTTTCAGCCAAGTTTACAATAATATTACAATGGGTACTAAAATGTAGGTCCCCTGAAAACTAGATCCTAGGTCGTTGCAGAATGTAAGTTCAGTCAAGTGTTAGCACATATGACTTGCGAATGAAGTTTTACGTCAGCAAATTCCATCTGCTCAACATTATACCGACCAGCAGTCGGATCGTTAATGAATAATATAAATAGCAGTGGACCGAGAACAGAAGCCTGAGGCACCATACTGGACACCTTAACTGGTTCCGAGCTGGATCCAGAAAGCTCACCCCACAAAAAATCTATCGTTAAAAAATGTCTGACAGCCATGCCAAAGGATGCCCATGAAATGGCGACAGTCTAATTTTTCTTCAGCAAGCATCATCTGGTCAATATTATACCGACCAGCAGTTGGATCATTAATGTATAATATAAATAGGGCCATGAGGCACTCCACTGGACACCATAACTGGTTCCAAGCTGGATCCAGCAAGTTCGATCCATAAGTAAAGCAATCCAAAAATTCTGATAGCCAGTGCCAACGGTTGTCCCTGAAATGGCGACAGTCTAATTTTGTTTCAGAAAGTTTCATCTGGTCAACGTTATACTGACCAGCCGCTGGATCGTTAATGTATAATACAAATAGCAGTGGACCAAAAACAGACCCCTGAGGCACCCCACTGGAGACCGTAACTGGTTATGAGCTGGCTCCAGTAAGATCGACACACTGAAGGCTACTGATCAACAAATCTGACAGCCAGTGCCAAAGGTTGTTCCTGAAATGGTGACAGTCTAATTTTGCTATTTTGCCAACAGTTTATTCAGTATGTGGCACAGATTCGAACGCCTTTAGACTGTAAGAGAATACAAAAATTCCACATTCGAGCGTCATAGGACTATCCAGAGTTCGAGGCTCAATAAGTGCATATATTGTTTTTTTTTTTTTATCTGTTTAAAAATAATGTTAAAGATTTTTGTTACAATATCTTTTGTTTGAATTATGTATAATCAATTTACAATAAATTTTTCCAACTCTGACGGTGGCGTTTTGTTGAACCACTGCACACTAGCATACTACATTCTAAACTCTAGCTTTTAGTCACAGGGGCTTGTGGCCTCGTCGTCGCATGGATATAGAGTCTATATATATTGGGAGTATGTATAGATTTTGTATACACGTATAGGAGTGTATCCATGTGAAGCGTGTGCACAACGGACGATGGGACGACAAGCCCCTATGCTTTTAGTGTGGCATATGACACAGCATTAATTATTTGTGAACCCTTCCTAATGTTACGAAAATCGGAACCTCCGCGATTTGTACTAAGTTTTTAGCAGTTCGTAAATAGTTTTTATTAACCGATAGCAGATTGATTGCACAGATTGACTGATTTTATTTATTTATTTACTTACTATGAGAGCTGAAAAGATTTATATATTCCATGCGCTATACTCTACTTATGCTACTTACTGCAACTGCAGCTACACCAAAAAACTACACTAACCGTAGGAAACCAGATTTCAACTAGACCCTAATAACCTATTTTCCAAAAACGTCTGGTCGCCTTACAGAACTTCAAAACCACCCTATACGGCACCCTTTTACCACCGCAAATGGGAGGCAACTTCAACACCATCGCACACCAGACCACTGCTAACAACCGGTGGCACACGTAAAGCATCCCAAAGCAGACACCGAAACAAGAAATGATCCACAGGTTCATCCTCTGTGGTGCAGGTGCAAAGATGCGCCACACACCGGCTCATACGATGGATGTGTGCACACAGGCCCACATGATCCGTACAACAGACTGGCATCTCTCCATGGTAACTGCTCCAAAACTCAGGCCGTCCAACAGGCTGCTGCACCTCATATAACCTTCAGCGATTCAGACTGTTGCACACTATCCCAATTCACACGCCGGTGAAGGCGCGCGTCTAGAAAAAATTGCATACCTCCGAAAAATTAGCATTGAAGGCTTTCGCCATCTCTTGACCACGGAGAATTTCTTCATTCATTGTTACCCGAAATCCACATAAGGCGCGTATCAATCGGGCGCACAAGTTTCCAGACGTGGGCAAGACGGAGCCCGACAAAAACCCTCTCACATAGTCGTCTGCCAAACAACGCCTTTTCCCCGAGACTCCGACGCCGTTCCCACAAACACATACATCGTTCATTAGAAGGACAACGGTAGAACTCCTGCCAGGCACGACGTCTGTCCCGAACTACCATAGTGCACACTGTGGTCCACCAAGCAAGAGTACCGCCAATCCTACCACGCATCCCAAACAGTCCACTCAATGGTTTTTTAACCGATAGCTTTACCCAATCCCCAAACACGCCCTTTTCAACTTTCATATGGGCCATACTTCCACCACCTTCCCTCTGGTCCTGCTCTGCTTGCCTTGAAATAAAGCCACTGGGAGATGATTACTGCTGCTGAGGTGTTGTGACACCTTGAAGGAGAAGCAGTGAGCAAATCCCAGGGAACACAAATACATATTCAATACCAATTCTTGTACAGAACCTCCACACCGCCTAAAAAAGGTCGGGGGGGGGGGCATATAGCACCATCTCTAAACCTAATTCTGCCATTGTACTAACGAACAATCTTTCCCCGAATGTCACAACGACCACTTCCTTCACACCCAGTGATGTGCATTAAAATCACCTCCCAGGATCAGTGGTCTAGGGAGAGACTTTACCCATGCCATCCCACTAGCTTTGGACACAGCTCCCATCACGTGTACGAAACCCTCAACCAAGCCTTATTAACCCAAACACTTATTACACAAGAGTCTGTGCGGGCATAGTGGAACGACAAGCAAAACAAATGGAACCCAGGCTATTATATACAGCCAAATCCCCGAAAGATCAGGACCCGCAATTGCACTAAATCCAGGCAAATAGTGAGTTAAGCCCACTTTCATCCTGGTTTCCAATAGGTCCAACAGATCAAATTTAGTACGCAATGTTTCCATTTCATCAAGCTTACTAAATGCACCATGAACATTCCATGTACAGATCGAAAATAATTATTCTAATGGAGGAAAAAACCTAACCTAGGACGTATGCATGCAAACACCTATGTTACATCTACATTACACCAACGTCCAGGTCACACTCCATGGCCGCTCCACTAACTGTGGCTACACTTCCAATTGGTTCCACACTGGGTGTTTCAAGGCACACTCCCACTAACAAAACTCCCCCCTTGTCACTACACATATCAGGAAACTCTTCTTCAAACTCTTCTTCAAACTCTTCTTCTAACTCTTCTTCTCATTCACACTAAATCAACCGACTTCTTGTTGATTCTTAAGGTCGCCACTTCATTTACAGTCATACTAGGAACAGAAGCACCCAATTGCTGCTGCTGCACAAGCCAAGTTTACCCCGGATTGTTGATCATCGCTTTGATTGCACTCAGTCACACTCGGTTCCACGTCCTGCAATGCCCAAATCTATTCTTATCCACTGCTTTTACCTTTACCCCAGTTGGTGAAACAGAAGGGCTTAAGTTCTACTTTTTAGCACTTCTATTTTTCCTGGGTGGGGAATCCAAGGCTTTCAACGACTTAGAGCACACTTCATTAGACCGACCTGCAGCTACCAAAGTTTTGTTAGTTGGTCCAGAGCCGGGGGTTGGGCTAGGGCTTGGTTTGGGTATGGGCCAGATCCACCTTGGCTGGAATTGAACTGGTGGTTGCTACCGGTCATAAAAATGCACACATGGTTGCGATGGTAACACCAAGGCCGGGCACACTATCCGGGCACATCATCCTCACGTGCCCACGTGGGGAACAATAAAGGCACCTTGCTGGCTGCCCGCAACTGCTGACAATGCGCTTATGCCCTTCACACCAACTATAGCCGGGAGGTCCCAACGAGAATACTATCCCTCAATTTGAGGTAAACTAACCTAACACCAGTGGCTTAACACCCTGCACCGAGTGCAGTTCCAAAGTATGATTAACTAACCTAACTAACTAAACTAACTAAATTAACTAACTAAAGCACACCTTATCTCTTGGTTAGTGATTTTAATAGGAAGCCAAAGTATTCTAATCGTAATAATTCTGTCACACAGAACATACAGACGACTCTTGTACCCATTCAACTCCAGCTCCTTATGCCGAGCCGCCTTCACCTTTGTCTTTTCATCAACAAAAGCCACTTGAATTATATTGCTTGTCCGCAAAGTACAAATATAAGTAACCATCTTCAAGTCAATAATTGCACTCTGGGCATCTCTCACCCAGTGCACCAAGTAGGGCTTACCGTCTCGACACCCAATTACAATCAACGACTTCTTTATCGACACGTTTGCAAGTTCTTTACCCACTCTAAGTCCCCGGTATCCTCCTGCAACTCGAACACATCTTCGTTTGCCACCACCACTTGCCAAACTTTTGCATACATCTTTTGCTTAAATGCTTGCTCGTTGCTGCTTCCTTCTTTTGTGCGCTCATACACTCCATTGCACACTTTTCCTAAAGCATGTACAGTGTACACTGTTACTATCTTCTCGACCATAGTTGTCGTTTTCTGTTCCACTGTTGGCCTAACTTCCCCAACCGCCGCACATTTCTACTTGACACACCATAACACCTTAAGTCAGTTTTTCCAATTCCTCATTCTTCCACTCTCTGGTTAACTGCTTTAAACTTTTCCTCATCCACAACACCAACATCCCGTTATGCCTGCGTCTGCAAACCCTCTAGCTTCACGAGGATCATTAACTTTTTCACCTGCTCCGCCATTTTACGATGATCATTTACTGAAGTCCTATTGCTCCCAATGTTGACAACTCCAATGTTATTCAACTCCATTTCACCTACTTCATCTTGCTCCGGTATTTTTCCACCCGTCACACCATAACGTTTTCAGGTCCCACTGGCTGATATCCAAACCAACAGCTTCCGTGCACAATTCACTGAACTTTTCACTTGATGCAACTCCCGAAGCAATCTGATGTTGCGTAATTGTCCCTTTCTCTCTTTGCCTTAGCAGATAATCACGAAGCAGAGGTGGACTGGCCCAAGTATTAGGGTTCCAAATGGGACCCGCACCCCATGCTGTCGGCACCCCACCCCTCTACCAGCCAGCTTCAACTTCCCGATACTGCAACTTCCAGACGACGGCCCTGGAGATCCAGGATCTGCACCTTTGGGCTGACAGTCCGTCTCTAGAACGGGGGGGGGGGGGGGGGGGCTGCCTTTTTTGCCGAACAATAATGAAACAGCAACAGTAACAACACCAATGAACTACAGTTTATCTTAATGCTGGTTGTGCATCTTGGGTCTTCCAAATGAAAGGCTTGCAATCCGACAAGTTTTAAAGTTGCGTTGTATGTCTGATGAGTGGAAACTTGGCTCGTTTTTGATATCACAGACGTTGAATAGCTGAAACTTGGCGGGTTTTTTGCTTACAATTTATTGTTTTTTGGTTTAGATGTCACGACTTTTGGTAGCCGCTCCTATAACGTGATTTTTTTGTTCTAGATTCTTTATGTTTTTGGTTGTAACCTTGCTGAACCTCTACTTCGAATTTTACAACATTTTCGGTGTTGACTTTTGTGTAGATATCAGTTGGTTTGGTAACTGATATGTTTTTTGATAGTGTGGGTTTTGTATTTTCCAAGTCAAAAATTTTCTTTAAAAGGAAACTTAGAATAACTAATTACTAGCAGAAAGGAGTCAAGTATCAATTCTACAGAAATTTCACATTTCAGATAAAATTGTAAAACCATTTGATTGTAGCAGTAAGGTTGCACGTGGATTAAACAGTACAGCAACAACGCAGTATATGAAACTTTAAACAGGAAAGTTTATTTGTGTTCCTTAGCTGTTTTGACTTTGGATCAGTTCAACCATACCTTAAGCATCAAACGAGTTCGTTTTTGTTTTCTAATGTTGTTTGTTAATGAACCTGACGGAGTTTATTAATTTCCAATAACAATGCAACTTGTATTTAGTATGGAAAAGTTTCAAAAGCCAGATATATACCGCGAAGCTCGTCATGTGGTTGTTTCTTCACGGTTTTTGGTTGCCAGGTTTTGTTGAAGCTTTACATTTGGTTATTTTCGGCAATGATTCTTGTTTAGATATCAGTTCTTTTGCTAAGTGATTTTAGATTGTGGGTTTTTTTTTTATTTTTTATATTCTAATCGAATAATTTACTTTAACGCAAACTTAAAATAACTAATTACTCGGAAAAAGGAGCCAAGTATCTAGAAGCCCGTCAAGTTCAGATTGTTGGCTTTCCACGGCATCTAATTGTTGGCGTCTGATTGTTGTTGTTGCTGTTGGTTAACGCCCGTTAAACCCTTTGAAACCCTTTGTTGTTGGTTGTTAGTGTACAAGTGATGTAGGTGTTTTAGTAACAGTGTGTGTAGTTGTACTGGGGCTGGTAGTCAATGTCGGCTAGAGCTCCGTAATAAATCAAATCAAATCAAATCGTTGTCAGCTATATCATGGGTTTACAGTTCACCGCTTCCTGACAGGACAGTTTTGCGTGGCAGCGGTCTCGCTGAAGCATTCAGTGAGAGGTTTGTGAGTGTTTATGCTCTCCTCAACCTCCTCAAAGTGCTCTCCTTTTGCCTCCCTGCCTTTCCACAGATGCTCCATGGATTATGCTTGAACTACGAGCGGCGATTTCGAAGTGCAAACCAAAGAGTGCCTCAGGCATTGATAGGGTTCCCTATGGTGTTCTGCACAAGCTTCCAGCAGCGGCTCTAGATGAGCTTCTTAGCCTTTTTCAGGCCTACTTGGATGGTGGTCCAGTTCCGGAATCGTGGATCTTCACGATTCTTGTTCTTGTTCACAAGGCAAGCTCAGAGAGGTCGTGCCTTGTGAGCTACTGACCCATCACAGCGTTTTTGTCGCGCTTGCACAAAGTCTACGAGCGTATGCTCATTAAGTGTGTATCTTGGTTTCTTGAATACCACGATGTACTGGCACCGTCCCAGTTTGGCTACAGGGAAGGGAGGAACGCTCAAGACGCTGTTCTTTATCTTCTATCTGGTATCCATGAAGCATGGCTGCATGGGAAGGTTGTTGTGACTTTGGGTCACGGCTCGGAAATAAACCAAACTGAATTGAAATTGAATTGAATTGAACATTATCGCACATGAGCGAAGGCTAACTACTGTTTCTCTTACCCCAAACTTTAAAAAGTCGTTTTTTGGTATTGAATACTAAATATTAATGTGACAGAAAGCTTTGGAAGGACTGAGCCTTGTGAGCTTAGATCGACGGACTGAGTAGACAATAGAAAGTCCTGTTTCAGAACTGTGTATAAAGGATTTAAATACGAAAAGGTATCTCAACATCGTTGATTTCATGCTAATTACTTATTATTAGCTAATCCCACTCAGACAAAATAATTTATGCGACCGATATGCCTGAAAATTGACATTCAGTTCACGTTTGACTCCAATAGGCGCCTTTTATGGTTTGACATTTGGGGAGATTTTAAATCCAAAGATTGTTATCATTTGTAATGCTATTTACGTGAACGTTGGGAACACGCCATCTGTTATCAAAATAATTGTCCTCCATAGCCGATTAACAACGCGGCCTCGGTTAACTTAGTGTTTCAGTCTCACAATTAAATCGAAATGATACATGGTAATTAAAACTTATCGAAAATAAATAAAGTATCTCATCGTCTATCTGAATTGTTAATGGGGAAGAAAATCCGTGAAGGGTTACCGTTCCTTGAATTTAAAAAAAGGGGAAAAAATAATCTAAATCTAGACACAAGCTAGTGTGTCGCCACCAAGTAACAATAGATCATCCCACTGTAGACATCCGATTGTTATAAAATTGATTGTTAATGATAAAAAGGCTAGCAGACCGAAGTTAAGCAGCACTGGGTTCGATTGATACTTGGGCGGGTGACTGCCTCGGAATCCGGGTGCTGCAGACATACAGCCGTAGGGCTTTGTCGGGTAGATGACCAGGAGTGATTAACGCTCGCTAAAACCCTTTGACCCCGTTGGTTAGCAGACATGTGTCTGTTCACTGTAAGCAACTAAAAGCATATTTTGGTATGCTGAGGATAAATTACAATGCGACAGAAATATTTCAAATTGTGGTAAATGTAAGGGGAAAGTGCAGGGATAAAGAAAAAATAAAAGTTAAAGGATGAGTGTCCACCATTTATAGAGAGAAACATGCGTCAATAATGTTGTTTTTATGTTACGGATTAGCTAGTAACTAGTAACTCTGGCACGATAATCGATAATTCGATAATATCGCGATAAAATGTTTCGTAGATTATCGTATCGCACTTATTATGATTTATCGAATTACCGTGCAAACCCCGATTCTTAAATTGTCGTATCTCGGAAACCGTAATAGCTAGAAACAAGCGGTTTGCGGCGTTGCGTGCGGAATTACACGGGTTCTCTAGCCAAGTGTGTAATGCTTTTGCTAGCCTCTTTAGCTGATTGGAGAGTTAGTTTAATGCAATAATATTTAAACATTAAGTAGCAGCACAACTACTAAATTATTTCTACAGGGTGAGGAAGCAATGGACAATAGCAAGTGCCTTTTCATGTCCTCTGACTAAATGGTGAACGCCACACAATTCACATTCGTGAAGGTTGCACGGCTTTAGCCAAGATTTTTTTAATAAACAAAATTAAATGGTTGTTCTAGCCTCAAAATGTATTTTATCGAGATAATATCGATTATTGCGATAATTTTAAAAATTGCACCGGGATAAATAAATATTGTGTCGTGCCATCCCTAATGCTGGCCCCATGTTAAATCCCATAGACTCATTCATTGCTCATGGCTAGCGCAAAATTAAGAAGGCCTACACAGCTGAACTCTTACACACGGATGCATGGTGATATGAGGATGGTCCTTTTGTTGGCTTGGGGCTTGTAGGTGTCAGGATAAATGCGTGGGAGGGCTTTGAAATTAGGAACCACGAAATTTAAATTTCGTTTCTTTTCCATGTTGCAACTAAAGATTTCAAGCAACAATGGCTTAGACAATCCACACTGGTCCTTACATTTATCGTAACACGAACTAAAAGCTGAACTGTAACGATGTACAAAATAATCAGTCATTTACATTGTTGGAGAATGCGTGAGAATAGAGATGCACGTTAGATGATGGTTACGCAACAATACGTACTCCATGCACTTTGCGGTCTGATGCGTTAGTAACAGCGGACGAATTTCTGCATGACAAAATGTGAACAACATTACGAGCATCCACGAGCAAACGGCGATTCTGTAAATAACCAAAAAATAAAATGCTTCGCGTTCTGCTGTTTTAGTAACAATGACCTTCGGGGGCTTCTGCATGATTAAATGTGAACGAAGAAAGCAAACGAAACACTTTCTCAATTTGGCTGATGTAATGGCTAATTATTTATAGACATAAAAATTCCTGAAAAAAAAAAGGCAAAGCGGAATATATTAAGGCAGTGTGCTGACGTTTTGTATGTTCATAGTCCTATGTTACATGTGTCTATCAACTGCAAACAGCTCAAAGCGGATCTCATCATGTGTCGAGAATAAATTGTAATGCTGCCGAAATCTTGAAAACGTAAGGGGAAGATGGAGGGATAAACAAAACAACTAAAGGGCATGCGCTGATTGAGTGAGCAAGCGAACGAAAATGGGATTGAAGAAACTTAAGCATGTGAAGAATGGTCGTACAATAAACTAAGCCGCGTCAATTTGGCTAATCTAACAGATAATTGCTAATAGTAAATTCGAAAACTATTAATGTGAAAATTTATGGATATAAAATTTCTCCAGAAAAAAAGGTACAGATGAAGAGAAGACGGTGTAACCTTTTGTACGTTCACAGTCCTTTGAAATTTGTGATATCCGCCCAAAACCAAAACTGGTGTAAAAAGCCGACAATTTTCCAAAAAGGACCGGCCTTTAAAGGTAGTGATATCATTCAACCAGAGAAAGGCCACCAAGCTAGGTTAATCCTATTAGCCAAGTTGATAGCACCGAATAAGTCTTTGTATGTTAAATGAAAACTTGAAGATTGCTACAGCGAGTAGCAATCTTCTGTTTTCACTTAACTTTCGAACTATTAGTCGGTGCGATCCACTTGCCTAATAGGATTAACCTTGGCGGCCTTTCCCTGGTTGAATGATATCACTACCTTCAAAGGCCGATCCTTTTTGGAAACTTGTCGGCTTTTTACACCAGTTTTGGTTTTGGGCGGATACACCTTAACTAAAAGAAACTAACTTAACGTAGATGCAACGCGGCCTCGGTTAACTTATTGTTTCCGTTTCACAATTAAATCGAATTGTTACATTGTAAATATTGTAATATTGTATAGGGCCTTAGGGCTTCGTCGGGCAGATGACCGGGAGCGGTTAACGCTCGCTAAAACCCTTAGAACCTTAAATTGTAAAATCTAGACACACGCTAGTGTGTTGCACCAAGTTAGGCAACAATCATCACAACAAACATCGCGTCAGTTCAATTGTCGAGGTTGTAAACCATTGTAATGCGGCGCCATAGAGTCAGTGTCTTATATCTTGAAGCATAGTTGGGCACATTTCAGGTACTTGGGGGAAAATAATAATGCGGTACAAAAGCTTAAATTGTGTTGAAATCGAGAGCAATGACCCACCTGACAAAAATTAACTCGTGTAGGAATGCCAGCTAAGCTGCTTTCAATGCAAAATCTGACCCTCAATAACGTTGTAAATGTGCTAGCTAGCTACTAATTCGGTCATCCCCATGTTAAATCCCATAGGGTGATTATTCATCGATACCGAGATAACGGGGAGGCTTCCAGCTATGAAATTGGACGAATGGGTGCAGTACACTACGAACTGCACACCTTTTATGGTTTGGAGCCTGGGAGCGTATCAGGGATGGCGTGGGAGGGCGCGTAAGTACGAAATTGTTATAACCATTGTTAGTACGTCGGCATCGTCTCTCATTGGACAGCCAAAGTTCGGACAATGACAACATGGATACTGACGTACGTGCCTAGACATACACTAGTGCATCACGATAAATCTAAACAACGTTGCAAAGAAATTGTACTCACGTCCAATTCACGAAAAATAAACGAACTGTAAAAATAAAGCAAAATAAACAAAGCCAAAAACTGGTAAAGAGGCCACCAAGTTGAGAGTGGTTGGCCCTTCAAAGGAGTGATATCAACATACCAAAACTAACTAAATATTGTAGTACAAATTACAACAAAATTAAAACCAAACCAAAAACCCATAAAGAGGTGACTAACTTGAGAATGGTTTGGCCTATAGGCAAAAGGTAGTAGCAAATTGTTGAAAACCAATTTCTTGTTGACGTGGCACTTTATAGTACGCATCTGCACAGTAGTGGAGTTGAGCCAATACACAATTTAAAAAAAAGGAGTGAGATCATATCAAAAACCAAAACTGGTAAAAGGAGCCGCCAAGTTCCGAATGATTCGGCCCTTCAAAGGAGTGATATCAACACACCAAAACATTCGCCAACTTAATCGCACCGAATAATACTTCGGACGTTAAATGAAAACTTGAACATTGCTACCGAAAGTAGCAATGTTCTAGTTTTCATTTAACCTTCGAACTATTAAGTGGTGCGATTAACTTGGCGAATGTTTTGGTGTGTTGTGTCACTACTTTGAAGGGCCAAACCATTCGGAATTTGGCGGCTCCTTTTACCAGTTTTGGTTTTTGATATGATATAAATAAACTATCTCATCGTCTACTAAACTGCTTTCGGGCAAGAAATTCATGAAGGGTAACCGCTACTTAAATACAAATAATAAATAAATAAAAAAACAGAAAAAATAATCTAAATAGGGCTAACCTAAACTAACTTATCGTGCTCACTTGTAACTGTTTTACAGTCAAATACAGGAGGGTCTTTATTGGAAATATAATTAATCAGCGACCATTAATTATACCAAAGTGATGATTTTCTTTAGGCTGTGAAAGAATCGATTTACAATTGTATTTTCATAAAGAGACCACAATCAATACTAACATTAAAGGAAAACCATAAAACAACCAAAAGGGGTGATATCATACAAAAACCCCGTAAGGGTAAAGGGACCCATCAAGTTTTCGCCATAGAAAGTAGTGATATCGGATTGATATCAGAGCTAAAATGGCTGCTACCAAGTTTTCCATCCCAACCCTGACCACTCAATCTTAACTGACACCGCGGTGTTGTCAGTTGAGCTTGTGTGATGAGGGTTGGGACGGAAAACTTGATGGCAGCCATTTTGGCTCTGGTATCACTACTTTCTATGGTGAAAACTTGATGAGTCCCTTTACATGGTTTTTTTTATGAGTTTATCTTTATTTCAACCTAAAATTTCATATTTATGTCTCGAGACGCAAGGCAGTAACTACATATCTGTAGGTATGAGGAAAACCATAATAATGGGGCCTCCTTCAACTAAATTTTACCACCTTTATTTGGTATTCTTTCTTTCTTTTATTCATTCATTTATTTATTTTTGCTTATTTGTTTGTTTATTTGTTTATTTATTTATGTATGTATTTATTTATTTTCTTGTTCATTTCAAACTTGCTCCAGGTCTAACTCCGTAGCTCAGTGTGTCCTTTCCCTTCGTGTGTGAATTTTATTTAAACACTAGAGGAAGCCCGTGCTATGCACGGGGCCGGTTACATTTCCCGGGACACATTTCCCGGGACATTTTTCCGGCACTCTTCCCGACGACTTGTCAGATTGGTCGACCACTCATGCCTGCCTCCTCTTTGCATGCAGGTACAACGGGAGAGCGCATTTGCACTGCGGGCGCGAGGAGGGGAAAAGTGATTGTTCGGCCCGACGACTTGTCAGATTGAACCTTTATTGAGTTGATCGACCACTCATGCCTGCCTCCTGTTACCATGCAGGTAGAGTGGGAGAGTGCATTTTCAATGCAAGCGCGAGGAGGGGAAAAGTGATTGTTCGGCCCGACGACTTGTTAGATTGAACCTTTATTGAGTTGATCGACCACTCATGCCTGCCTCCTGTTTCCATGCAGGTAGAGTGGGAGAGTGCATTTTCAATGCGGGCGCGAGGAGGGGAAAAGTGATTGTTCGGCCCGACGACTTGTCAGATAGAACCTTTATTGAGTTGATCGACCACTCATGCCTGCCTCCTGTTTCCATGCAGGTAGAGTGGGAGAGTGCACTTTGAATGCGGGCACGAGGAGGGGAGAAGTGGTTTTCCTTTTAGCCTTGCTTTTAGCCGGCCTCCGACATTATTATATAGATTTGTGTAAATTCCCCTACGAGGGGCGCTGTCGTCTCAGATTTCGGATGGGAGGGGGAGGCTTCACCACAGATTAACTTTTGAACCTTCACCACACTTAAGAACCGCCTCTCCCACCCATGAAAATGACGTTACGCACGTCGACACGGCTGTTTGTCAAAAAATGGTAAAAGTTATTGGCGCAGACACATGTTTTTCGTCATATACAATTTTACGGAAAATGTTATTACGCTTCAAAAAAACAAAAATAAATGGATCAATAAAATACTGTTCGGTAAAAAAAAAAATACGTGACGTCACACGTCTCCCCCCCCCCCCCCCCCATAACCGAAACTCCCACTCCGACTATCACCTTCGTGGTGACGTTATTTGTGTACAGTCCTTTACCAAGTGCGGGCATGACGGCAACAATTCGTCACGTCACAACAGCAGTAAAAAATGTGTCATTGTTGCTTTTAAAACAGGGCGAGGAGGAATTAAACATGAGCTCGATACGGTGTTGATACGTAACAATAGGTTTGTATCTGTATTTATTTATTTAATAGAGGAGGAGGAGGAGGGGGAGGGCATGTTTTAGGAGGTGGGGAGGCCAAAAAGATACGAGACAAGAGAGGACAGCCCACAATTTGGAAATCCATGACAACGTGCTGTCAGCCTAGTTTGCATTTTTCTCCAAGACTTTCACCTTACGAGCATTACAGCGTTACAGAAGCAGGAGCCACAGTGTCAACACGTAAGTGAAAGTTTTCCTTGTAGTCGTATTATGCGGCACTAAAGCCTAAATCAGAAAGCAAGAGTTAAGGACCTAACCCTTGCCTTGCCTTGCCTTGCAATAACCAGGCCAATCTTTATGCATCGCTGGCCTGAAGCTGTTATTGTGTGTAATTTTGCCTCTGACACCGGTCTTTAAAAAATATAAAAAAAATAAATCAGATTAAACCTTGATATGATCCATAACATCACCGTAGCATTAAAATCGTAGCTACTACTACGAAACAAAAATGGAAAATGCAGTGTTTTGAACTTCGAAAACTCGTTAATTGTACGGTTGTTGAATATGCTTGAGTGCTACTGGTTGGCAGCTTAGCTTAGACAAATGTGATTATACAGACACAATAGTTGTTTTTTTTTTAACTAAAACCACTAAAACAGGAAATTGTTAATACCGCGAATGATACATGCAATTTTTACATTATTTTCTCACATTCGTTAATAACCTCGCAAAAATGTGGAAACTGAGCATCCAAAAAATTATGGTTTTTCATCATCTCGCCAGTATAAAAATATTTCACGCCCCTTATTCAAAAAGATTTGCTCCCCGTCTTCCCCCAACCCCTTTCCAAACAAAGGAATAAAAATTTGGTAATTTACCTAGTAGAGATATTTTTCCACGGCTTGTAATGTTACCATCAGCCAGGCCGGGCCGTCCCTTCTGGCCCCTGCCGTAGTTACCACTAATATCAAGAATTTATAGGGTTATAAATTCCTATAATCCCTATCCCTGTAAAGTCCCTATAAATTCGTGCTAATATGTTTAATGCTTTTGTCATGTCGCTTCCCGAACCTCTATTCACATTATGTGAAATGTGAATAAAAGTTCAACATTCAAAGGTAAGGTTATAACATTCAACAGAAGGAAACGACATTTAATTTGATTTCTTATGTATATTCGATATACGTGTTAGACCACCTGTAGCAAGGAATTGGTGATGGAGTAGGACGAATATGTATTGGGGGGGGGGGGGGGGTGATGATTACGAAGCTAATCGTAATATAGCTTACTTGTTATTTTTAAATAATACATGAGGAGTATTCAATAATTGTTCAATCGTTGCATAATAGTAATTTGTTAGTAAATATGTGAACAATTAAAAAATGTTTAAACGGACATACCTCCTCACTATATTCAAGCTACCCTGCCGAAATAGTCTTTGCAACATTTACATAGGTTCGTCCAAGGTTAGAGTGACTACCAAAATCGTTTCTCGCTAGGGAAAATAGGAAAATGAATGAATGCCTTTGCAACATTTGCACGCGCCTGAAATAATGTTGCAAAACTGAGCCATACAGGAAAGCCAACCCAGAGGAATGTCCCTTTAACTCTTTAGGCTTTTGCAATCGGTTTTGTTATAGTCTCAGTGACACCGTCAGGAATGAATTGTTTGGGGCGGCACATCTGGAAACTGAGGGCACATCTGGAAACTAGAGTGGGCCAAGGCCTTCGTTCAACGCAGCCGCATTAGGCATTTTATTCCGTTTAATTCAACCTGAACATAACTTAAGCTTCCATGCAGGCCAACGTTTTTGTAAAACACTCCCCATAAAAACACGCAAAATAAATTAGACCACATATACATTGCAAGATTTCGCTGCAATGCAGTAGGCCTGCGCAGACCGAATAACTGAGTTGCTACTTGCTATCCGTTGGCCTACAGCGCTGGATAATTGGAAACATAAAGTAAATAAATAAATGCTAAGTTAATTTATTTGATTTCAAGTTTAGCCTGCAATTTTTTTTTTTTTAGTTTTATTTCTGGGGGTGGGGTGGTGGCATAAAATATTTGGAGGGGTCATGGCCAACCTTTAGAGCACCGTCACTGTATGTAGTCTGTACTGTAGTGTGGGATTTACTCCTTATCTAACTCGGAACGGGTTTCTGCTTGTTATACTCGTAATGTATGTATAATTAGACGGAGTAATACATGCGCTATTCGAAAAAAAT
>JAHWFP010219464.1:31148-45611 GCA_023313725.1 Lithobius niger
ACTACATGTATGTAGGTTCGGGGGTTTGTTTCATCCCAGTCGGAGTAGTTTTCTTTCTTTTTTTTTTAAATTAGTGTATTCTTGTATTTTCCAAAGGACAGTCTTTAAAATTTTTACTTAGTGTCTGCTTTATTACCATGTAGCCGACTTTCTTGAAACTGAAAAAGTCTAATAAGGTCTGAAAATTGCATTTGTCACTGCTTATGCACGGATTCTTGCTTGGGAAGGTGACCGGGAAATCACAAAGGAACGTATTAAAAAAGGGGATCGTGGCTGAGCAGTGAGAGAGCTCAGCCTGGTTGCTGGAGGCTTGCGGATCTGGTCGAACCCCTGGAAAGGGGATCTTGGCAAAGTCCCCGCCAGGACTGCCGGCCCTTCAGCGGCTATGGGATGCATTCTGGCTAATTCTGGACAATCTTTCGGCCCCGACGATGATTGGAGGTTTCCCGGGTCGAATCCCCGGGCTGGCACCTCCATTTACCAGATTTCTTCTTCTCTAAAAAAATCTGGTAATGTTCAAAATTGAGCTGGTTCAGCCATACAAGCATTAATTGCTTCGGCTGACATAAGGCTCGTCAAATTAAAAAAAAAAAAAAAAACTTAACTTTTTTTTTCTGTACAAGGAATATTTCTCTTGGTTAATTTTCAAGATGATTTTTTCAAAAGTATTTTCAAAAATCATCTAAAAATACTTAGAAAAAATATAATGCATTAGATAGAATAACTGTTGTTAAGTACCGTTTAAAAAAAGTGGAGCGTCTGACTCCATTGAGGGCCGTAAATAGGAGGGGGGGGGGGGAAGCAGCGGTACTGCTTCGGGCCCTGCACTGATGGGGTGTCCAAACAGCAGTTTGGTGGGAAGGAGGTAAAATACATACGTAGTGCCACTCTTTTTCTGACAATGCTAAACATATGGATGAAACTAGTACCTGCTTTCAACGATTTACCACCGGAGGACGCTGTCATCAACTAACAGGAAGCGCAAAGCATCTTGGGGATCGAACTATTTAGCTTCACTAAATCAAATTGATCACGATAAGAATACAAAATTAATCGCTTTAAAACTACCATATGTTTGGTTAGGACGGTGAAATAATTTTAAGATAGCTCAGAACTCTGATCAAGTTTTACTTTTTTTAACCTTCAATTCAGTTTTAAAACGGGTTGTAGTTACGAGTGGCGCTAAGTACAACGCATGGTTTTTTATTTCGAGTAGCGTACTGAGCGGCTGCTTAGGATTAAAGGGATGTACCTCCCAGCGCTATTTTTCTCGATCCTCCACATCAAGTACGACCCCTAAGGTCTATTTCCTTATCGTTAGTCTTTCCCTAGCTAAAAATCCTTTTTAAAATCTGGCGTCTAGGAGATTTTCTGTTGAATATAATGGAACTTTATTTAAGAACGAACCGTCACTATATGATGCTTTGCGCGCTGCTTACAATAACCATGACGTTTCATCTCTGTGTGTGCATGCACTAATTTGCTAAGAATTACCATGAGATCAAAAATATAAAAGCATAATGCGATAAAAATTAAAATTAGTTATTCCAATAGAATTTTAAGCCACTAGCCTAGCAAATTATAAATTGCGATGTTAAAATATGAGAATCAATCGGGTTTGTGACGACACGATTAATGCGTTCATGCTGGTTCGTCTATTAGGCAGAATGCCAAATGAGAGTAGCTACGTACTTCAACGCAGCTACTATCTCAGATGACCTTTGTGTTCGTATTGTGCGGAAGGTGACCAGTGCGAACTGTTAAAAGGCAGGTGGAATGTTATAAAGCAGGCCGGGTGCCCCTTTAAACTTTTTTTCGGGGTTCACGTTCCTTGTAACGAACTGAATACGGTTTGAATCGAATACAAAATATAAGTTCTTCAACATTATTTTGGTGTTGCCCACGCACGAGTATTTCGTCAATTTACGAAGGTATTGTCGGTATTGCCGTGGCAACCATGGTATAAATTTTTTATTTCAAATTTCACCCTCAACAAGCACCTAACAAGTGCTCCCTTCTGGTGCCGTTGATGGAAGCAGGTATTATTTTATCATGGCCAGTAAGTTATCCAGCCCGATCTTCAACGATATTAGGGGGGTAGGCAAAATATCCACCACGTCTGGTTCATTTCATCGAGGTCTGGTCTTCGAGGTAGCATCTTTGTACTGAGAGACGCGACATCTATTGGCGGCTAGTGTCGTTTTTCGAAATAATAATTTAAATCTTTACGTACATTTTGGCGGAAAATTTTATATTATCTGTAAAAGTATTTTAAAATAGTTTTTAAAAATATCACTCAGCCACAGTTAAGCTATTTTCTGCGTTTGCAAAAAAAAAAAAGCAACACGTTTGTTTGCAATTTGTACGGAGGGTGTCACCCTCGGTTGACAAAATGCAGCAACTCGACAAATTAATCGCATCAGCATCGCTTTCGGTGGCCATATTGCCAACCCAGTCTGTAATGCTACGTTTCATCCAAGATCCGGCCAGTAACTGTAGCGAGCCCTGTATTTTATTCCATGTTTTTAGAAAAGCGTCAGTACCTACTTATTTATTTTAGTACCTACTTATCTACCCTGGGGGGATGGTGTAGAACGAAACTACGAATAAAGATGGGCAAAAAAACTGAGAAATTAATTTAAAACGGGTCCTCAAATTTTGGGAAGAAAACGGGCCGGTTTTAGTCTTCCATGGCAACGACTTTATCCATCCGTCTCTCTGTCTGTTCGACCGTCGCGTTTTGCAAATTCGGACCGCTACCAGATAAGTACGGAGCCCTGTAGCGGACATACCAAAAAAAAAAAAATTAGGTTTGTTATCGCGACATAACAAACTTCGTTATCTCGATATAACGAACTTTATTACTACTTCCAGTACTACTTCCGTTACTACTTCCCGTAAGATTGCAGAAGCGGAAATAAGTCGAGATAACGAATTTCCGTTTCTGCGATCTTACGGGAAGTAGTAACGGAAGTAGTAACGAAAGTAGTAATTTAGTTTATCTCGAGGTAACGAAGTTTGTTATGTCGAGATAAGAAACCTAATTTTTGTTGTTGGTATGTCCGTTACAGGGCTCCGTAGATAAGAGATAACTGTTTTCACCATGAGATTAGGCGACCAAAAAATAGTAAAAAAACACGACACATTAAAACATCGTTGCTTCCTTGCAGCTAATAGGCTTTCTCAACGTAACTCAATGAAATGATAACACGATCGTCTCATTACTAAATCACTTAATCACTAAAGGATAACCCGCTACAGGATTTTGTTAATAACATTAGCTTCATCTAAAATAGTCTTGACATCGTGTTGCTTGGATGAATAGACCAACTCCCGAACCAAATTTTCCGTTCGCTGCTACTTACGAAATTAAAACGGGAGGTAAAAAAAATAGGCCTAAAAGCTGAAAATTCAGCGTAAAGTCGGCAACGTCAAGTCTCCACACCGTTTGCATAAATTAATCGGCCTACAGTCGAACCCATTTCTCGCTTTGCTGCTACCTACGAAATTAATACGGCAGGTAAAAATTAGGCCTAAATTAGGCCTAAATTAGGCCTAAAATTGGCCTAAAAGCTAGCATATTTTAAATTGGCAGTTGTGATGGTTACTGCTTTTAGATTATATAATAGAGATCTCTGCTGCAGCACGTGATAGAGGTGTGCGCCTCAACATTTTTTAAGACCGGTTGTGACTAGGTAATCGCTGCAGCCGCATGTCATTTTGTGGTTGCCCTGCGCCCACCCCAGTTGGAGCCCTGCTTTTGCCCCGCCATACATTCATACAGGTAATGCAGAACAAAAGCACGTAAACGGATAATTAAAAGCAAACCAAGCAGTGCTACAGGAAAAATGCAAACGACGTTTCGAAAATAATCATTTTTCGTCATCAGGTTAAAAAAAATTAAAACATGGCAAAGGCCACTAGGGGTTAGGGCGCGTTTACGCAGCAACTCGCCTTTGCATTCTCGCAGCTAGAACGCAATCGCGATGGCAAAGGTGACATTGCCATGGTAACAACGCTAAATGGATTAGCTAAATCCGACATCGTTTGAGTAAATACTTGCAGTCTATAATCCGTGCCAATAATATAAAGAATTCCTCCTGACGAAACAATTTTCCCAAACGCTTCTGAACTCACGTTATTTGCTGTTATCGTTGCGAGGCGGCAGACATAAAACCGCTGCCATGTTGGAATTTGAGGTGATTTCTAGCTTCTAGCGGCGAGAATGCAAAAGCGAGTTATGCTTTTCGGCCGCCGTTTTATGCCTCTTTTGAGAGGAGTAATGGTGGTTTATGGCTTTTTTTAATTAATGTAGTGTGGTTTTTAATTATAGGATGATTTAGTGGCCATCGCCATGTTTTAATTTTTTTAACCTGATCACGGAAAATGATTATTTCCGAAACGTCGTTTGCATTTTGCTGTAGCACTGATTCGTTTGCTTTTAATTATACATTCAAGACACACACTAGTGGAATGTGCCAAAAGTCCTATTATAACCACTTCTAATTTTACTTAGATACAAGATTTTACTAGATTTTACAAGATTTTACTAGATACAAGACACTGTCTGAAAATTAGTGCTTTAGCAGTTCGTCGCTTAGCAATTGTCAACAGATGCTTCACATCTGGCGACACAAATACTATAATCCAGGCTTTTAAGGTGTTTGTTAGACCATTACTCGAGTATGCAACCCAGGTGTGGTCTCCTAGCCTATTAAAGGATATCGACAAAATTGAGTTGGTACAGCGCCGCTTTACTAAGAGTCTACCGGGCTTGCGCAACATCGATCATCTAGAACGCCTCCAAAGGACTGGCCTCGAATTACTCGAGTTGCGGAGAATTAAGTTTGATCTCATCCTAACGTACAAGATCCTGCGCGGTCTCATATCTGTTGATCTCCCTTTCTTCGATAAAGCTCCAAACGGTCAAATGACTAGGGGACACCCCTGGAAGTTATCTCTGCAGGGCTCGCACCTTAACTGTCGCAGAGATTTCTTCTCGGTCCGTGTCGTCCCAATTTGGAATGCCCTTGGTGCTGCGACGGTTAATATGAACACGTTAACTGACTTTCGTAGAATGTCCACAAGGAGAAACCAGCCGCAGTGGTAAACACTTCTGACCCGCCGCGTTCTATGTACGCAAATGCTGATGATTTACTCCCTGATCCATATCACCTTCCACACCATCTTGTTTCCCACCATCTTGTTGGTCCGGTGTTAGTGGTTCAACACCCTTCCGGTACCTACCACGTTAATTGTAGTGAACATTATTTATTATTATTTATTAAGATTGCTTCTAATAACCAAACCAGTTTTATTAAAAGTGTCAGTACTGTACCAAATAAATAAATAAATAAATAAATAAATTAATTAATTAATTAAATAAAACACGTCGTGATCCATTTTGATGAAAACCAGAAAAAAAATAAAACTGTCGGCAAACGTGTGTTTCTTAATATCTTACGAAAACAGCCAATTTGTGCGTAGTGCCCTAGGTTAGTGCTACCCACTTCTAAGTAGGTGGCACCTCATCACTCACCACCTACCAAGAGTACTAATTGACATGTCATGTAACATTAAGCCTTAGTAATAGTGGCGGCAACATTGTGCATTGCCACTACACTTAATCCAATTCCCTTGTACAGGTCTACTTAACATCTAGTGATGTAATTCGATATTCACCACAATGGTGATGAGTAGGTGGGGCCCCGTTTTAGTCAAAGAATTTCAAAGTCTTAAACTTAAAATTACTTGTTAAAATTAACTCTTAAGCAAGTCGGTTGAATTTTTACCTTCTTTTTCTGCATGGGGAGGGTTGAGGACAGTTCCTATTCAAATCCTCTTCAAACATCGAATCAAGTTCCCCGTTTTCCTCCATGTTGATCAAGTCCACAATTCAGAGAACTGGATCAAAGTTTTGTACCCCCTGGATTCAAGGAACTTGTCGGAGAAGAGGCGTCGCCTAGAGACATCACTTGTAGTACCAGACATCGTCCTTCACTAGATCGTTTTGAAGAATGTTGAGGAGTAAGGCGACAACAGTGGCTCGAGTGATTGAATTAACGTGGCAAATAGAGGATCGCACCGCGACTATGATATTTCGGGGGAGCACTCCGTATCGTCAATGCACACCCTCCCCCTCCCCATTGGAGGGTCACCGGAGAGACATTTCCACCCACCATATGTGCCATATGACAACAATTTTTCTGTAAATTCAGAAGACATTTTCGGAGAAGGGAGCTCCTTCATCCCATGGACACAAAGCTTTCAGTTGATATACCATTACTTGCCATCCACCGTCCACAAGGAGAAACCAGCCGCAGTGGTAAACACTTCTGACCCGCCACGTTCTATGTACGCAAACGCCGATGATTTACTCCCTGATCCATATCACCTTCCACAATTGCAGTTTGTGCTTCATAAGCTTCCGAATCTGGAGGGGCTAATGAAAAGAGCCTTGTCATTCCAAGAGAGGAACTTCAACTAGGGCTATGATAAATGTGGACCTTGTCATTGGATTGCCTACCTCGTATTTGCAACAAACATCACCTTTGACACTATTTCCTCCATGTTACCCAAACTCATCTCAGGATTGGTCTAACGAAGAACGATACAACCAGTTCCCTTCTTCCAAAGCACTTTTTAGTTACGGTTCATGTTTCCGCGTTAATATGTTGCTGGATAGTATTTTTATCGATTCTGCTTTATGTGTCGACTAACCACTGATGTTTACGAGCTGAGTTGGACTACGCATTTCTCGCGGTCCCTTCAGGCTAGTGGGAGTCAAGTTTTGGTTTTTCCATCTATACTGATTAAACAATTGGTGTAATCATATGTAGGATTGGTCGGATTCATCAGGGGCACGTTATTGAGAAAGAATCTTCTCATGGCAAAGGACCCCAATGCTCTCAAGTAAGCTACTCAATTCATGTTGGATCTGAGCCGAACTAATGCCCCCTGCCAGATCCAACACGATGCAAAAATCTCACTTGATAAAAACACTACTCAGCAACATGTGAATAAGAAATCGTCAACTGTAAAAAAAAGTGCTTCGGAAGAAGGGGACAGGTTGTAGCCTCTAAACGCCGCCGTGTGCCGATATTTAGCATAATGACGGAGGAGAAGGGTCATCCTAGATCTGGAGTTATAACGGGTGGGTTTTAGGGTCTTGTGGGCTGATGATCCGTCGTCCCAGGTAAGGTACCACCTTCTTCTTTTGCAGCATTTTCTTGAATTTAGGTGGGTTTTTAATGGAGCCCACAATATCTAATTTGGAAATGCCGCTTTTCACTCTCTATCTGGCACCTGAGCAATACATGATGATTTCTACTGGACCTTCAGTTCAGGTTGGTTATTCTTTGGTCTTCATTTCTTGCTCTCCTCTATGGCTTTTGTAATGTGGTTAGCTGGATAACCAAGTTACAGGTGACGTTCTTCCTGTTGTTGGCAGTGTACCTCTGCTGATCCCGGGTGGTAGGACCTATCTGGTTGTGAAGCATCTCTTTGTGAAGAATGGATGACAATTGGCTTCTAGGGTGGCCAGAGGGGACTGGGATACCTTTTGTCGGCTTGACTCGTGTCCCAGCGTACGTTACCTTGCTTGCTGCTTGTGATGAGTGTGTCCAGAAAGGGAAGAGAGAGACCTCTTTCTCCATCTCGCAGGTAAAGGAGAGATTTGTTGACCATTCAGACAGGGTGTGTTAAACAGTTGCAAGAACCTGGGGGTGGCCGCTGTGAGCACGTCATCAACGTACATAATTTGATGACGTGTTGTTCTTCTAATTGCATGACAATGTCCTTCAGCTTGGGAGTACAGGTGTATTACATAGGGGTACCCCTGATTTGTTGATATCAATTTTCTCTGAAGGCACTGTAGATATTGGAGAGGACGGCTTTAACTAACTTCCAGTCAATTTCATAAGTTCTTATCAACCTGGAAGCATTTTCCCACTTCATCAAATATATGTAGAATGAATGCATGCAACAGGCTGGGGAAGAAGGCCACTATGATGAATGAAGCGAGGGTGTCACCTTCTGCCAGACAGACTGTCTTCAGAATAGAAATGAAGTCAGCTGTGTTCTTACCTCAGATGTATTTGTCCAGTTTGGGGAACAGAAACCACTGGATCTTTTGTGCTGGGCTTCCTTTTGCTGAAGTGATCATCTGATCATCCGTAACAGGAATTCTTCTTTCTGGGCCTTAGCCAAATTCAGGGGAATTGGCGATAGCGTTCGACTGATGTATCGGCCCGCTAAATGATTCGCTAAATTTCACCCATTGGCATCGTCCAATGGATTCGCTTATTTCCTGATGGTTTCGTCGATGTATTTTTACTCCAAATAACATACATTACTCGAAGTAATGGTATTAGAATGGCCAAATGTGTTCAATATTAGTTCCATCCAGTTATGGATGATTCTGTTGTCTGTGTTAATGTTGAATATTTCGCACTACGTTTTCAACGTTCAACGCCGATCCGGAACTGATCACGACATCACAGTTACGATGCTCGCTGTCCACCACTAGCAGCACGGTACTACTCACTGTTTGCAAAGTGTAACAGAACCAGAAGTAAGCACTTCTAAATAAGAACAAGGTTGTTTCAAAACTTACATCGGCTTTAGTCAATGTACAACACGCAGTGAGACAGTTACTTTAGTTTGTTAAAGTTAGTTAGGATTAAATAAGGGTACGTTAGGCAAGATGTTGATTTCATGAAAACGAGGACGGTTTGCTGAATCAAACTTCCACATTCGGGAATGCTTTAAAGCGGTAGATTACTTTTTCTGGAAAAAGTGTACTTAGTGGTCATTTCTTACTAGTTTCACTGCTACAGTTTTTGCGGTTGAAACGAGTGGAAATTTCTTTTAAAAAACTGAAGGAAAAAGATTATTTCAAAAATATAAATTGTTCCAACATAAGATAGGTTTACTAAAGTCAAACAAACGTCATTTGCTAATAAAACTTTAGCTTTATCTACTTTCTTTGCATTTAGTATTTTTTCATTAAAGTCGTATTCATAGCAATTTACTGACAGGTTTTTTACATAGGGTTTGACCTGTTTTTCTTTTTTGCCTTCTTCCACTTTTACTTTGCTTTCTTTGTTCAGTTTTAGGTTGTAGTAAGAATAACAACGGATAATAGCAAAACAAAAGTGGACGACATGAAAAGGACGAAACAATGTAAAAAAAAAAAAACGTGTAAATGTAAATATAACAATGTAAAACTGTAAAAGATATAAAAAAAAAATCTGAATTTAAGTACCACAAGCTGTAAAGTTTAATGTTATGTGATCAACCATCGGCATCAGCAATACGGAAAATTGTCATGATATGCAATGAAAAAAAATCATGACTATTCCATGACTAATTGGGGCAATGACTTCTCATGATTTTTTATGATTTTATCATGATCTATCATGACTTCTCATGATCCACTATCATGATTTATCATCATGAATAAGCACCATCATGAACATCATGACAAATCGTAATAGCAGATCATGATAAGTCATGATTACTATTCATGATAAATCATAATAAATCATGACAAGTCATTGCCCCAATTAGTCATGGAATTGTCATGATTTTTTTTCAATGCATGTCATGACAATTTTTCATAAGGGATGGTTTTTTTTTCTCCTATCGACAAAATTCAGCCATCGGTCGAACACTAAGCAATCTTGGCTGTGTCGGGCTCAGTCAGCTGGTCAAGGTGGTGAGGTGTGCGGTCAGACTTGAATGAAGTGTCTTCCCCAAGCGTTAACTAAGTTTGGAGCATAGCAAGGGGTTCTCAAGTTCGGAGTTTAGTTTATTCTCGTATTCAGCGGTAATAAATCCGTGATGTTGGATTTATCTTCGCATGTGACAGTGACTGACTTGTCGTTCTGATCTTTCATATGGCTTGCGGAGCATTGCATAGGATGTTGAGTAGTTTGACTTGACTACTGTGATTCATGCTGTTGCGGAGGATATGTACCACTCCGGGGGTCGTTTGGTATCTTGCTTGTAGTACCAGCACATCCGCAGTAAAGTTGGGGAGTATGTCAGAGTTTAGATTGTTCCACTAGGGGGGGAACTTTATGTCCAACGTAAGTACATCTATTTCGGCCGGGTGAGATTCTTCCTAGACAGATTGACTACAAATGGATGTAGGTATTGCTGGACTTGGGGTGGAGGGGGAGGAGCGGTCGGAGAAAGGGGCTGAAGGGGTCGGAGAAAGGGGCTGAAGGGGTGGAGGAGGGGGCTGAGGGGGAGAGGGTTAGGGAGTGGGGAAAGATCCGGCAGGCAAAAGTGCAGGGCTTTATATCGGCTTGGCTCAGACCGGCCACTGACAGATGCGAAAGTTTGAGTAAACATTATTTAAAAGTTGTGGAACACCGCATACTCAAACATAACTTGAAACTATTTTAATAGCACACTGTAGTAGTCTACAATTGCATATTCAAATAGCTTCAACAGTAATTGTAGCAACTTAGTAGGCTGTTGTTTCATAATCAAGGTAGATCAAGGGCGGATCCAGAACGAATCCTTGGAGGGGGCCGCAGGATGGTTTTTCTCCTTTTTCGTTCATTTTTGTCGTAATTTAGTACTTTTCCCCCAACAATTTCGGCAGTTTTTCCGAGTTTATTTGTCTTGGAGGGGGCCGCAGCCCCCTCGGCCCCTCCCTTGGATCCGCCCTTGAGGTAGATTCAACAGTAATTACAAGAACTTAGTAGTAGTCTAGGCGGCTACTGTATCATACTCAAAGAAGCTGCTACAATAAGTAACTAGCCTAAATGAAGACTTACTAGGCTATAGTTTCATACTCAATGTAGCTTCAATTATGGGAACTTGGGTGGCTTTCATACTCAAAATATCTTCAACTTTTCACGAATAATTGGGTCTTGTCATTTGTTAATTGCTATTAGTCAAAGACACTTTTGCTTAGTTTCTTGTAACGTTTTTTATTCATAGATTTAAACAAAAACATTAAATTGGCAGCTTTGCCTAAGCCTGAACGATTTCAAAGTTTGTATTGCGCCAGTCCAAACTATGAAAATACCCTTTCGACATGTGCAGTGGAAGCAATTGCAGTGTGTAACTGTTCTGCTACATTGATCACCTCCAGGTCCGCTTTGTCCTACTGTGAAGTTCACCTTTCGAGTGGCTAGACTGAACTAATAACGATTTGGCGGAACATATATTGAGAGATTGCTTTGGCTTTATCTTTGTATTTAATGAGCACTGGAACTATATTTGGATAATTTTCATAGCCCAATTAATCGATCCCAGAGTCTTACCCTCTTCCATAAGTCTTTACCCACAACGGATGGAGCTTTAAACTTAGCCAAATAGTGAGCTAGTGTTAGAGCTTGTTGGTAACATTTTTGCTTATTCATCTTATTTTGAATATTTCTTGTAGTCTTGCATTAATTTCATTTTTAATTTTAAAATGATTTAAATCAATCATTTTTATTGACGATTTAATCAATGATTTAATCATTGATTAAATCATTTTGATTAAATCATTGCCAACCATGCCCTGACCTGCATAAATATCAAACCGATATGCAATCCAAAACTGAAACCACATACGTGGCAGGGAAGCAACAATGCGCGATGTTTGGAAAGTAAGAAAAGCAAGGGATGATATCCAGGAATTTGTGAGCCTGTTACCTGACGAAGATGGAAGCATCACCATGGACACTTGTGCCCGAACCCCCCTCACAGCCACCTCGCATGCACTAGTGGCTGGTTTGAGTCTATTACAGCTAATGCTCCGCACTCTTGCCGGCCGTCCCACCCCTATTCGCTCTTCCCTGCCCCAAGTGCAGCAACGCCTACATCCATTTGTAGTCAATCTGTCTAGGAGGAGTCGAACCCAGACCAAAGTAAATGTACTAGCACTGGATCCCCCAGGGTGTAGTGATCCAAACATCGACAGACTTCTCCAACCTACCGCCCTCCGACTACACACAGGTACAACACCCGATCAAAACAAGTCCCAATGAGTCATCACCGGACTTTGACCCTGAACTCCTCCGCTACCTCCAAGAGGACCAAGCCTCTTGCAGTTCCACATGCTGTTCCACCGACATGCAGATTCCTCCGATCAAAACCATAGTCTATGCCGTTACCAGATGCCACAGCTTTTACATCGGTGAAACCAAGCGGCAAGTTTGCATAAGCATGGTGGCGTTAAAACCTCATGATGTAATTCCCTGATTTTTTCAGGTTTTCCAGACCAATACTGACGTTTTTCCCTGATGTTTTTTCGGTCGAAAGAAGATGTAGTACAGGACCAGAAATTTTTTTCCGCATGTTACTCAAATTGCAATAACTACATCGCACCACTTTCTTAAATCAAAAATTGAACTGCCGTAACTGGGCCTGGTAAAGAGTCGAAATGCCGTAATCTAGAAAAAAGCTAGAAACGTACTTAACACCTAACGACCCATATTACTTAGGACTAAGGAGTATTTGCTTCATCAGAAATTAAACAAAACGAACGTGACATTTTGAAGTGAAATAAAGTGAAGGATTTAGAATTAAATAATATGAAATTTACGAATTAGCTTTTATTTATAGAGGAAAAGGATTGAAATTCTCTGAATCTCAGTATATGTTTATCAAATTCCCTGATTTTTCCCTGACATTGCCAGACTTGATAAATTCCCTGAACATTCCCTGTTTTATAGGAAAAAAGCCACCCTCGTAAGGATCAATCAACACCTGTCAGCCACCACCAAACACGACTAGATAAAAAGCATTGTGATCCACAAGACCGAAACGCAACACAATGCTGATTGGAAAGGAAGTAACATCCTACTAGGACCTAACTCTGTCCACAAGGCGCTCATCTGAGCGATGGAAACTATCACCATCCAGCGGTTCCGAAAAAGAGGTGGGCCACATATGAATCTACACGATCCAGCTTACCCCTGCTTTTGACCATCAACCTATCAAGCCAGTTAGATTTAAAATGAAGTAACATGCTACGTAGGCCCACTGAGATGGTGTTCCCCAGCTTTATCAATGAATATCACTGAAGTGCGAACATGGTGGAGCGTAACGAACTTTTCCTCAGCAAGCTGATCATGTATTGTTGATTTGTTACTCATGATGAAGGTGATAGAACCGCTAGCACTTTTCCAGTGTTATCACAAAAAATTTGCCTTTTAAAAGACATTAGACTATTGCTATAATTTTTACAAGATTTGGTTTGCATAGTCATTTGTGTATAACCATATACCAACTATCAGTCAAACGCAGTTAAACGTTGCAAAAGCAATTTTTTTTCGTTGGGGATAAATCGTAGCGAGGGACAGGGCGAGTGCTAGCAATTCAACGCAGGGGTCCTGCTAGATAGGATTATTAGTTGTTTGGGAGGATGCGCCATTCTAAGTGTTGGATATGTTAGTGGCATGAAGACGGTTTTGCGCTCTACTAGCACCCTCATGAAAGTGACGGCATCATGTGTCACAAAAAAGGCAGCAATGAAGCTATTCTTGTCTGGCGCACTTTGCTGGGATCTTCTAACGGCCACCTACTAGTGCTGATGTTATCGGCCATGATCAGTTTGCAACGGATTACAAGAAAAGAAAACCTAAGAAAAGAATATCGCCACACAGTGAATTTAAATCCCATATGAATATTTTGTCTGAGAGGTTCGAGCTTGTATAGACATGCCGAGCATGAGCCAAATGAGGGGCAGCTATGCTGCCCTAGGCTGCAAATCAAGTTCAAACGGCCGCACAATATTTTTCAGTGCCAACACCTATCGTCGTGCTATATTGCCAGCACATTCTGTCTGTCTTCAATCTTGCACTGTGATTGCGCCACAAACCTTTTAACATGAGTTGCACAACCGGTTGAAGCAGGCAGTCTGTTAAAAAGTCGCATTCTCTTAAACGAATGGTGATTCTGCTGCCTGAAAACTTGTTCTCGCAAGAGAATCAAAGTTCTCCAAGTAGAATCTGACGAAATTGTGTTACGAAGTGGGATGTCCCATTTGCTTTTGGCACTTTGATCTTCCTCATTTGCATTAAATTGTTACCTTAATTTATGCAATTTTTATGTCCCTTCCGATCGCCTCTCTTTCTGCTCTCTCACGCTGCCATACCACTGTCTTTTGCGACTGGCCTGAAACACCAGCACCAGGGAGGTGGGAGGGAAATAAAGATAACACAGTTTAGTAGGATTCTACTCGGAGACCAAGTTCTCTGGTAGCATCACCATTTCTCCTTCATAAAATTCGCCTCCCTGTGATACATGGGATAGATGCCAATACGTGGCACGAGGGCCAGCTAACCCACCTGCAGTTAGGCAGGCCTTGGATTGCAGCCTCATTCTGCACCCGCACAGCCAGCCTTGGCTCCAACCCCTCGTTAGCCCAAATGTGGCGGGAGAAGGCCAACTGGCCCTTGTCACAAAGTGCGACCGTGATCCGGACGAAGCACTGTCAGGAAAAGAAACCCCACA
>JAHWFP010219500.1:430-14452 GCA_023313725.1 Lithobius niger
CGACGCGCCATTAAGCCTCAATCCCCCCCCCCCTTCTTGTGGCAAGCCACTGTGAGTCATTCTCCGTAGCAGACGGCACATTTTTTTTTATTCCTTACCAAATGATAGTTTCTTAAAGAAATGTTTAATAATGAATCGGTACAGAGCGGTCACAAAGTCGCTCGTTTGAATATAAAAGCAGTGGTTAAAATAAAACAGCAACAAAGCAAAAGAAAGAAACTCTTCGAATTATGTATTATATTATATTATATTATATTATATTATATTATATTATATTATATTATATTATATTATATTAGCCAATGGGCTATTTTCTTGTGCTATGCCGCGTGTTGTTTACACCCGCGTGATATGTTTCCATGCTAATTAAATACAGGGTGTTCAGTTAAGTCGTGACCTAGCTTGATAGCTAAAGTGCTACTGAACGATATATGTTATGAGACCCGGGTGATGTGATGAGGCCAAGAGGGGCCATTGATTGAACAAGAAATGGATGACCTTGCCAAATGATATCAAGTTCATTCAACTGCTTACTTTTTAAATATGCATCACACACCATGGGTATATGTTGGGAATATGTACTGTAAAAACTAAGCATTTTAAAATTCGTAAGATGCATCTGAAATTCAGTTGTTTGGTTGATGAGCCTCCTGAAAATCGTAAAACCATCTTAATTTAAGATGCAATGGATCTCTGCTTTGAAGATTTAAGACACCACCAGTGTAAGATGAGTCCTAATTTCAGACGTGTTTCATTTAAGATGCCATTAAACGTAAGATGCATCTTATTATCAGATGGAAGACACGCGAAATAAATATTTTAAGATGTTTAGCTGTTTAAAACGCTATAGTTTTCAGTTGCAAAATTCATGCAGTGTATAAGATGGCAGCAATTTCAGATTTCCACGCTGTAAGATGGTTTATTTTTAAGTTGGAAAAGAGAGAAAATAGGAAAATTGTATGATGGCATTTTATTGTAAGTGGGGTAACCGGTAAAGACGGCAACATTTTAAGATGTAACCCTATTTTAAGCTACAAAACAGGAAAATTGCTAATATTTTAAGATGGTAATTTTTTTTAAGTTGTTAAACTAGCAAAGATGCCACAGTTTTAAGACGGTACAAAGCACTTCGGAAACGAAGTGAAGTTGCCAACATTTTAAGGCGGCAGTTTACTGAGTTGGAAAATAAATGATTGTATTGTTTTAGATGGAAAAAATATTTTAGATGCAAAATATTATTTGGACCTCATGAAATATTTCAATTAAAACTCCACTCATTGTTATTAAATGCGAACAGGAATTTCAAAAAACATATTTTCATATACTTCTTTTTTCAATACTTATTCCGAAACTAGGACACAGTGGAGGCACGTAAAGAGCCAACCATACAATAATACATTAAAGATGCATAATTATTTACACATTAATTGTAATAAATACATAGCTTTGAAAAAAAATATCCGTCTCCTTACCTCTCCCTTCCCCCTTCCCCTTTTCCCACTCGACTTATACCAACCTCATCCCTCTGGTTTCATTTTCATACAGATGATGTTGAAAATAATACCTTCAACATCATCGTAAAGATACCTAGGCTGTTAGCTTTGAACAGCTAATATTATAAAAAAAATATGAAAATTAGATGGTTGAGTTTAATAGACCTCATCGTAATGAGATGTCAGCATTATAAGATGCTAGATATGTAAGATGCCCACCAAAACATCTTAAAAGCAAATGGCAAAACGCCCTGAAACGTCACTGCTAATTTATTCTACTTCTAGGGAAAACAATTATTGTGCTAATCCTAAGTGAACTGTAGTCACGTTCTTCAAAAATCAAATGGTCTTATTCTTTTCACAAACTATGACTAACCCAAACGAATGCTAAGACATCTAACAATTAACGAAAGTAGCAAACAATTCTAACTTCCATAACGATTGTAGACGCTGCGTTAGGCCGGGGTGGCTAACTATGCATGATTCCACATTCACTTTGAACTTATCATTAACACGAAGTTGGCCTTCATTGGTCGTCAGTCAAGTTATATGGACTAAGATGTCTTCTGCTTGCAACTTCCTATTTATAAGGTGCTTAGCAGCAAAGACACCTAGGCTGTCAGATTTGAAGAGCTAATATTTTAAACAAATGGAAATAAGATGGTTGAGTAATGAGACGTCATCGTAATGAGATGTCTGCATTTTAAGATGACAGATATATAAGATGCCTACCGAAGTATCTGCCTTTAAGATGCCAAACTACTAAAATGGCGAAAACATCTTAAAAACGGATGCAACATTTTAAGATGCCAAAGCATCTTACTTTAAGACCTCAATCCCCCCCCCCCCCTTTAAGACGTCAATACCGTCTTACTGTAAGATGCCAACAACGTCTTAAAAACGGATGCAAATTTTACATCTTAGTTTAGGATGCTTATTTTTTGCAGTATAGGAAACAAAAAGACATTATGAATGCAATAAAACAGAACGAAAATCGGACCAAATTTGCAGGACGTATGACGTACGTAAAATGGCTACTTTCGACCTCTGAATGGCATTCCATTCAAACACTCCGTCGTGCAGGGAAGCATCGCCTACTTTCAAGGGTCGAAGGTAGCCATTTTGCGTCCGTCATATAGTTCCTGCAAATCTGGTCCGGTTTTTTTTTTTTTTTTTTTTTGCATTGGTAATGTCTCTTCGTTCCCTGCGTATTCGTAATTTATACTCATGGTGTGTGATGCATACTTAAGAAGTTAGCAGTTGAATGACCTTGATAATATTTGTCAAGGCCATCCCTTTCTTGTCCAATCAGGGCCCCTCTTGGCCTCATCACATCATCCGGGTCTCATAACATATCGTTCAGTAGTACTTTAGCTATCAAGATGGGTGGCAACTTAACTGACCACCATGTATACGTTTAATAAAATTTACTTTGGATTGAGCTCTTCATTTACAGTTCCATCCCTTAGTATTTTAAAAAAGAGACTATCGAAACTGAAACCATGTTTAACAAAATATGTCAGATATAAATATATGTTCAAATATTTTTTAAATTGTAATTATGAGGTTCGGTCTCAGTGGTCTTGCTGGCACTTCCTCGTCCTGTTGCAAATTTTTTCTACATAACATAATTTAAATTTTAATTAAATTAGCTGACAACTTTATCTGGTATTTTTCCTATTTTAGTTACGATGGGTTTAAACCTAATCAATTCTGAGTTTGGATTGGAAAGATGCACCGTTCCATTTGTAGACTTTTTGGCTGAAGCCGAAGCCTTTAACCTTGTAAAAGGCTAATCAATTCAAATGATCCATTGGTATTTATTGAATGATACTTCAATGGTTCGTATCCTAATTTTAGGTCAAGTTTAAGGTATCTTCAACTGAAACTAACAAATTCATAGGTGTCCAGGGACCCAGAGAAATGCTTTGGCCGTAAGGCAAGGTCGGAAGTCACTGTTACAACTTACAACTAATGATCTGGGAGATATTCCTCAGGTAATGGCGGTCTCGAGGAGTGGTAAAGAGGTTCCGTCAGAGTTAACCTAATCTTAAGATAATTTAATAAGATAATTAATAAGATAATTAAAAAGATAATTTAATCTTAAGATAATTTACCCTTGTTATGGGGTAAAGAGATTATCTAGGTTAACCTATTCTTAAGATAACTTAAGTTTACTGTTGTCACCTCCAACCTTCTGTTAGGTTTTCTCTTTGGTTTGGGTTAGTTTTCGAGACCTGGTAATACAGTGATTCCTTAATTTAATAAGTATTAATTTTTCTTATCACATTTAAATTTCAGTGACTGATGTACGTATCACCCTGTATACTATTAGTAAAAATAAACTACAAGATCCTCATTAACAAGGGCATTTTTGTTTTAAGTAGACGTTTACCTTCATTAGCCTACTGACAAATTTCGCATTCATAGAACATCGTACACAATAAGAAGTAAAGATCACATTAAAACCATATAACGTTTTGGTGTTCACTGTTCACTCTTGTCAGACTATCACGCCAAGTGAAGCAACGGTATCGAGAAAACCACGTGAGCAATTGACACTCCAGCAAGGAGAATCTACTGTTAAACTGTGGGGTGGGGTGACCAGGTTTTAGTGTGAACTTTGTTTTCACTACTGTTTACAATGTTCTACGATCAGACAATTCTACATTGATGATGGCTGAGCTAAGCTGTTTTCTATTTTGTACCTTCTTATTTCACTGACCTCCAACCAGATCGACATAAAAAATAACCATTTTACAAAAACAAAATGTCATATTGTGAAGCTAATATGAAGGAAGCTTCGTTACTGAAGAAATTTAATTTAATTAGCTTTATTGCTGTGTAAATTGTGTAGTCGTGACAAGATACCCAATGATTAAACATTAGAATTACGTAAATTTCAAGGCACAATGTTGCAAAATAATTTTTAGCACGACTTCAAGACCTTAGGAATATTCCTGCAAAATTACCCGCTCTATTCACAGATAACCACAGTAGTAGAAAAGGATGACAATCCGAATATTTCCTTTGAAATGTGACTTACTGAACTTTATACTTTTGAAGGATATTACAGAATTGTATTTTTTTCGCAGGTGACAAACTTTCTGCAATAGAGATTATACGAACAGGCTATAGTAATTTCTATTAAAATTCAGATACTTCAGGAAGAAACAGAACAAAATCATGATTGTATTCATGCATCATAAAAAAATTGACAAACTCCGATCTGCAAGTTTCCACCTCAGTACCATTAATAAAAATCCAAAAATTTTCGATACAACTAGTTTCTCATAGTATCGGTTTTGTGCACCTTTTCCAATGACGCACTTATTCTATGAAAAACATCGAAGTTTCATTAAATGAACTGTGCTAGAAACTTACTTGTCGGATCTCATCAGTTTATTCATTTCACCCATGAAATTCGAGACTTAGAACACGATTCTACTCACGTGAAAAATGTAATGGTTAAGATTTTCCGCTTCTTTAACCTCCATATCCTCCACCTCCGTATCCTCCACCTCCATATCCCCCACCTCCGTATCCTCCACCTCCATATGCTCCCTGTCCGTATCCTCCACCACCTCCTCCTTGTTTGTAGTCTCCTCCTAGTCCTCCTAGCACGAAAATCGGAAAATGAAACGTATGACTTCCTCCGTAACTTTGTCCTCCTCCTCCATAACCACCTTGTTGTCCATAACCTCCTCCTCCTCCTCCACCACCTCTATAACCTCCTTGTTGACCATATCCACCTCCCATCCTCATGTGATATCCACCTCCGTATCCTCCTCCACCTCCGTATCCACCACCTCCATATCCTCCTCCGTATCCGCCTCCATAACCCATCATTGGATATGGTGGTGGGTGCATCATTGGCTGAGTTATAACTACAACTTTTGTCTTTCCACCACCATGGCCCATCATCTTCTTCATTTTCTTCATTAATTTCTTTTTAAGTAAATGGCCATCGGACACGACCAGAATGACGAAGAAGAAGACCAGAAGATACTGAAAAGAGAAAAGAAATTGTGTTAAAAATGACCGAAAGGTCACATGTTGGTCACTACCCTACATGTGACGTTTCCTTTGTAGGTTTTCAAACGTAAGGAGTGTTTTATTTCTTTTCACAAAATCTAGTAGCACAGTAACAATGTTCCCAGCACCTCTCCTGTAAGGGTGCAGTTATTCAACGAAATCTCTCTCGGTATAAGCAATTTACGAAATACAGAGCAATAGAGAAAGTGTCGTTACGATGGTAATGGTTATCGACCAAGCTACGTTACCAGTGACATCGATTGGTGAAATTGTGTTTAGTCATCACATGAAGACCATTCATCTGGGGGTTTTTAAACTTTCTGCGTCAACTGTTTATTTACGATTCAGCACAGCCAAAATCGCTATGAACGTCGATATGAAAGTCACGAAAGGAATACACATAATTTCTTGCAACTTTTTCTCCACGCATTATCAGCTTCATGAAGTTCCATGCTAAGGCCGTTGTATGATCGTGCTATTTTAGGGATGGGTGAAGACAATTGTGTTACTCTCTTGCAAGGGTTTTTTTTCGCACAGGGTTTAAATTATATGAATTTTGTTGACATAGGTGTTCCACAGAGGTCCTTGCTAAATAACCTCTCAAATTACTTGGTTTCTAAAACATTCACACTATTAGATTAATTAAGTAGAGAATACTGCACAGAAATAATTGCTAATTATGTAAAGATAATTCGTGCAAGCATGGCAAGCACCATAAAGCAAGGACAAATAGTTCAACTCTGTGATGGTAACAGAGCAAAAAGTGTAAAAAAGGCAAGTCTAACAAATAACACATCTACATAAAAAATATTAACCCCATAGGAAGAAACAAGGTTTTCTCCCTAACCACACAACCACTTGTGCCAAACACCCTCCAAATCGAGTAGTTTTCTGGCCGGGCTACACGCAGAATCAGTGGAAACTACTCGATTAATCATTTTTCCCTCTGCAGTGTACGTCCAAGACTTGCTTAATTCATTTCATTGTTTGAGTGTTTCTACAAACTAAGTAAATCCAGGGTTTGCAAGATTTGTCTCACTTAACGCACAACCCTTTCTGTCAAACCCCCTCCAAATCGAGTAGTTTTATACCGCAACTACATGCTGAACCGGCGGAAACTTCTCAGTTAGGTATTTTTCAAGGGTAAGACTTGCTAAATTCATTTCATTGTGTTAATGTTTCTACAAACTAAGCGTGGACCAACTCTTGGACCAAATGACCAGCTTTTAACTCAAAGCAACAACACTAACACCGCATAAGAATTGGGTGAACTAAATTCCATCTAAAACTTGATAAATTCGTGTTTCATTCCGAGGACTTCTTGGACTTCTGGAAGAACTTTTTCCATTCGGAATAAAAAAAAACTTTGCAGGCAATAGTTATAAACTAACTTCATTCTATAGGAAATGATCAGGTGTATGTTTCATAATGGTCAGTCTCATTCTGATGCCACTCTCGCGAGATCTTGACCTTCAAGTCCACAAAACTCAGGAAATCACGAAACTCATTGTTAGGTATTGTTGGAAGCATTGTTCTGACCTCAAAAGTACTAGTGGCAATACTTTAAGATGTGCTTTTAATCGTTGGGAGAAATGAGTACACCATAAATGTGTCATACACTGGAAATGTGTCACAATACAGCTTTACACCATAAAGCTGTACACCATAAATGTGTCACAATACAGCTGTTTCATTATCTAATTTGGTACTCTTAGAGACCATTATAAGAAGCCAGAAATTAATATTTAAAATATTTTAAATATTCACAAAAATGCCTTTTTCCCCTATTTTGATGGCCTATAATTCGCATTGTTTTCTCGAAGAAGAAAAAATGTTTTTGATTTTGGCTTCAATTTGGTGGTCTCTGAGAGTTCAAAATCAGATAATGTAAAAAGCAATATTTTAAACTAGTGAAAAATCACTTTTGCAGAATTAGCGATTTTTCTTATTGACTTATAATGTTAAACTTTAGGCCCAGGTGGGCACCTCAAAAAATTATTTTAGAAATTTTCTTTTAGGGATAGTGATTAGGAGGTCGAAGACCAACTTTTCCACACTATTACGATTTGAAATTTAAAAAATCATTTTTTTGATCCACCCTAATGTTGAGGACCCATTGTATTTTGAAATATCAGCAGACATTCATCACAGCCGTATAATTTCACAGTAAAATAAGAAAATTTAAGAAGAATTACATAAAGTATGTATTAACCACTCATAACGAGCCACATTCAGTTTCTTGATGCAGCCTAAACTTAGCTTGTTCACTATTGATGATATCTCAGTCAGTACTGGTTATGAGGAGCTCACAATCAATACTTAGACTCAAGCAAAACCATAAAACAACCAAAAAGGGTGAGATCATACAAAAACCCCATAAGGGTAAAGGGCCCATCAAGTTTTTGCAGTAGAAAGTAGTGATGTCAGCGCAAAAAGCTGCCACCAACTTTTCCGTTCCAACCCTAATCACTCAATCTTAAATGACACTTTGGTGATTGTCAGTTAAGCTTGGCAGCCATTTTGGCTCTGATATCACTACATTCTATGGGGAAAACTTGGTGGGTCCCTTTACCATTATGGAGTTTTTGTATGATAAATAACTTACGGTAAAAATATTACATCTTTTGTTTCTTGCATCTGAGTTCAGAAACATAACAAACAATTGCAATATTGTAAATGTTTTGGGTTTTTTTTTAATATAAGTGTTTGTCTTGCCTGTTATTGTTGTTTATTTTTAGAGAGCACGAATCCAAACTGGGCGTTGAATTTTTTTAACAATTATGTTGATCTTGTTTTAACAATTAGAGCAATCCTTTGCATAAATTTTCACTTTGCAATGATTTTGAAAGATAAGCCCTCGTTTTACATCAACGGGAATCTTTGCCTACCAAGGCACTCTTGCTGAATTTCATAAATTCGGATGGCATCTCTTGATGGTGTTCGTCGTCGGTTCCATCTTCCGCATGACATTGCGCTTCAGTTGGGCGATAAGTCTGTCCTCCTGTCCGGTGTTTTTCAATTTTTGCAAGAGGTACAGATGTATGACAAGATTTAGATTAGGGGTTTGAATAACATCTCTGTAATGTGTGGTGCAGTGGCAACCCGGACCACTGCACTGTGACTGAGGTTGGCGCTAATGACCAAGTTGTCGACGCGCCATTAAGCCTCAATCCCCCCCCCCCTCATTTCAAATGATCGCTGAGCCTGAGCATGCTATCGCAGACATTATAATTATACAGCAACGGAAAGTGTGTTTTGTGAAGTTTTTAGCTGCACAGGGTAAATTTATAAAGCGAACAAAGACACGTGACGAGAGTATCGTTGCACGTCATGGGTGACGTTTACTCAATCGTTCAGCGAGTTTGGAATGTTGATAAATTAATGAAATAAAGTCAATAATCGTCACGCGCCGAGCATACGCTAAACAATTTAGAGTCAAACTACAGAAAACTCCGTCCCGACCAGAGATTAGTGTTCAAATGGAAAACGTCTGGATCCATAAGAGACAACAAACGAAACCGAACCTAAACGCCTCATCTCACGCCGCACTGTCAACATCTGGCCACCAAGAAGCCTTGACTTCAATCCATGCGACTACTTTTTGAGGGGATATCGTATAGTCCGTTTGTGTCATCCCAAACAGAGCACTACAGACGAACTGAATGCCAATATTTAACACAATATCAACATATCACGATTTTATGATGGATAATTTCCTAAGTCGATTGAGGGAGTGTCGCAAACAGCATGGTGGCCACCTGAAGCATATTTTAATTATTAGCAATCCGCATAATCGTTAATAACCATGCACCCACAAAAAATTCACAAATGTACCTTTAATTTAAGCTGTTGTACACTGTAATCCGTATATTATTAGAGCTTACCTACAACAGCAAAATGTGTACGTCGTAAATGTGTCATACTGTAGTCAAAAATCTTTTTTCAGAATTAGCGATTTTTCTCATTGACTTATAATGTTAAACTTTAGGCCACGTGGATACCTCAAATAATTATTTTAGAATTTTTTCCTTTAGGGATAGTGATTAGGAGGTCGAAGACCAACTTTTCCACACTATTACGATTTGAAATTTTAAAAAAGCATTTTTTGAGCCACCCTACTCAACATGCATCTGGATAAAATGACAACCCACTATGGTTTATTGGCTCCTTCGTACATGAATATTTATACTACAACACTACTAATCATAATGGTTGATGATGACAGCGAATTATCACCCATACTCAGTATTCCATCTGACTAGCAACAGACATGTCACCCACGTAACCCGTACGAGGTACGCTTTGATGTGGTCACGGTGTGGAGAAAAAGAAAACAAAAACCTATTGTCTCGTCTTTCCGGAACGATATTTTTGTTACCGGACGTAAACCTATGATGGCATCTCTATGATATATCAACGGGGTTTTAACCCAACTTCATTGCAAATTGCATCCCTGTGGCTGTTCTTACAATTGTTCCACTGTTGCATTGTGGCCTTAGGAAGTGACACCTAAACTTTTCAAACCTTTTCTCAGTGTATTTAAAAATCTTCTTAACGTAAGAATGAACAGAGCAGTGAATAGCCTAATAGACTAGCCTGTACTTTCACCAGGAAGCGTGAATGCCTAAAAGGAAAACGGGAACATTCACATTACAACGTATTCTGTGACAGGACAGTATGAACGTATACAGCATGGAATTTCACAACATGCAACTTCATTCATCAGCAACTAGATGAGCACCATGCTGAGACAGTTTTCTTTATTGTCTTTAATATGCGATTTTTTTTTTTCATGTAGGGTTTAAACCATCTTTACTTTGAAGATAGATGGTTTAAACTCTGTTCTAACACAGGGGTCACCATAGAGCAGGAAGTAAAATTCCGACCTTGCAATCAAACCAAAAGAGCAAAAAGGTACAACAAAGAAAAGAACACGACAAAACACATGATGGATTTATCATCTTATTTTTCATCCTGCGCGATATAACTAATATGTCATTCTACAAGTCAAAGCAATTCGCCTACGTAGAGATGCCGATTGCCTAATGCCCACTGGAAGAAACTAAAGATGATCCAAAAGACATAACTATATTAAAAAAACAAATAATAAATATTTGTGATATTACAATTGTTTCATAATATTTTGAACCAAGACGTGCAACATTTTCACAGTAAGTATTTTTAACCCTCTCTTGCATGGTGTTCTTCCTGGCCAAAAAACAGAGTCTAAGACACATCATGAGCTTTGTAAGGACCCCGAGCAAAGCGAGCAGTGACAACCGAGCGGTTAGCATCCACGCCTGCAAACCAAGAGAATGCTGATTCGAAACCCACGACCGACCGAATGGTAGTTTTAAAAAAAGTACCAAAAATTAATTCATGAAACAGAGGGTTAATAGACTTTTCTCTACTCCCCGGGCAATTGGTCAGCGGTGGACTTAGCCTTTTGCTCCCTTGCCGTCCCAGTTCACTTCACTTGGGCTGTCACTGCCAATCTGCATGGAAGCGATCACCTCCCCGTTGTGTTGTCCACGACACAAGGGGGTTCTGTGGCTTCCAGGCCAGCCCGGTGGGCGCTTAAATGTGCTGAATGGTCAGCCTTTGCTGAGGCTGCTGTATTTCAGCGTGCGGTTGAGGACTTTTCTGATGTGGATGAACTTTCCACTCATTTCGCTGACGTGGTCCTTGCTACTGCTCATGCTACTATCCCGCGTTCGTCCACACAGCCGCGGCGGGTTCCTGTTCCGTGGTGGACGCCTGCTTGCGGGCGGGCTATTCGGGCCCGCCGGCGAGCGTTGCGTGCATTTACGGTCATCCCAACTACTGAAAACTTTGTAGCCTTTAAGCGCTGTCGTGCCCGTGCCAGGTATGTCATCCGTGAGGCTAGACGTGCTTCGTGGACAGCTTATGTTTCGTCGATCACGCGCTCCACGCCTTCTCAGCAGGTGTGGCGGAAGGTGCACCAGATCTCGGGGAGGAACGTGTCTTCCCCGGTTTCACAGCTGAAGGTGGCGAATTCCGTGATCTCTTCTGTGCCGGATATCGCCGACTGTCTTGCGTCTGCGTTTGCGCGGGTCTCGAGTGATAACCATTATGATCCTGGTTTCCTCAGAATAAAGCGTAGAGAAGAGGCTCACTCTCTAGACTTTCGCTCCGACGGGCTAGAGGAGTACAATTTACCGTTCACCAGGCAGGAATTTGTTTCCGCTTTGTCCAAGTCGCATGACACCGCCCCAGGGCCTGATGATGTTCACTATCAGCTGATGAAACATCTGCCCCTTGCCTCCCAGCAGTTCTTGCTGGAGATGTTCAACCGTGTGTGGGCAGAAGGCTCTGTTCCGGCAGCGTGGAGGACAGCAGTGGTCATCCCGATTGTGGAACCGGGCAAAGACCCTACTGCTGCTTCCAGTTATCGCCCAATCGCTCTGACTAGCTGTGTCTCTAAACTTATGGAACGGATGGTCAGTGAGAGGTTGGTCTGGGTGCTGGAATCACGCGGATTCTTATCTGCGTCCCAGTGTGGCTTTCGACGTTTTCGGTCAACCATCGATCATCTGGTTGCCCTTGAATCGGATGTGAGGGAGGCTTTTTGCCTGCGTCAACATCTGGTTCAGGTTTTCTTTGACTTGGAGAAGGCTTATGATATGACCTGGCGTTATGGGATTCTCCGTAATCTCTATAACTGTGGCTTGAGGGGACAGATGCCACTGTTGCTTTCCGCCTACAACTCAGGCCGTTCTTTTCGTGTTCGTGTCGGGGCGACTCTTTCCCGCCCGTTTGTTTTGGAGAATGGTGTGCCTCAAGGAGGTGTTCTTAGTGTCATCTTGTTTGCTATTGGGATCAACCCCATTGCTCAGCAAGCTGCTGTTCCCCAGTCATTGTTTGTCGATGACTTCAGCCTGCGCTTTCGGGCAGCTCGCATGCAGACCTGCGAGCGGCAGCTACAGCTGGCGATTAACAAAGTCCAGACCTGGGCGGTCAGTAATGGGTAATGGACTGCGTGCATTCACTTTTGCCGCCAACGAACACTGCACCCAGATCCTTGCCTGTACTTGGGGCAGGCGCAGATTCCTGTTGTCCCACAGGCACGTTTCCTGGGTCTGGTGTTCGATTCCAGGTTATCTTGGCTTCCACACTTGCGCCAACTTAAAGACAAGTCTTTGCGGGCACTTAACATCTTGCGGGTTCTGTCGGGCACTTCATGGGGTGCCGATCGCACTGCCATGTTGCGCCTCTACAGAGCCCTTGTCCGCAGCAAACTTGATTATGCGTGCATGGTGTATGGTTCGGCTAGTGACTCGACTCTCCAGGTGTTGGACACTGTGCATCACAGTGGCCTGCGTGTGGCGACTGGGGCATATCGAACTTCTCCAGTGGTCAGCCTCTATGCTGAGGCCTCGGAGCCTCCTTTGGCCATTCGTCGGCGGAAGCTGGCCATTCAGTATGCTGTGCGTTTACGTGCTGTGGAATCTAGCCCTGCTTGGTCCATGGTTTTTGGGCCAGACTTGCGAGTCGGTAGACGCAGGGTGGGTAAGGGTGATTTCCGCGATAGGCTCCAGCAGTCCTGTCAGGAGATAGCCTTTGAAATGCCCACCGTCTTGAGGCTTGGGGGGATGCCAGTGGCCCCTTGGCTTGTCCCAAGTGGCATTTTCATTTTCGCTCTGGAGTCCCTCCCGAAGGGTTCCACTCTACCAGTAAGGTAAGGCTGAGTTGTCAGTACGCCGGTTATCAGCGCCTGTTTACTGATGGGTCGAAGTCAGACGTTGGCGTGGCGTGTGCTTGTGTGTGTAAGGGAGTAACGGTTGTCCATGGCCTTCCATCAGGCTATTCTGTGTTTTCTGCAGAGCTTTTGGCTCTTGGTTTGGCGGTGGAATGGATCCTTGACCTTCAGGGCACGCATTTCATTATCTTTAGTGATTCCATGAGTGCCCTGGAGTCCTTGGCGAATTACAATCCTCGGAACCCCTTGACACAACGTGTCCAGGCTTTGCTTTCCCGCTTGCCTGGCCAGCGGAAAACCGTGCTTTTCTGCTGGATCCCGGGCCATGTTGGGATAGCAGGGAATGAGCAAGCTGATTCTGCTGCGAAAGGGGCCCTTTCTGGCCCTCTCGGTAGGGATCTCAGCCTTGTTCCCTCAGATGCCTTTCCAACTCTGCGTCTGAGGTTACACGCTTTTTGGCAAACCTTGTGGGACAGACAGGACGGTAATAAGTTACGGGCCATTAAAGGCACTGTCGAGGAGTGGCACTCGGCGTGTCGCCGCAGTCGCCGTGAGGAGGTTGTGTTGGCCCGTTTGCGAATTGGTCACACCCGACTTACTCACTGTTTCCTTTTGCGGGGGGTTGACCCTCCTGAATGTTCTTGGTGTCGACGGCCACTTACGGTCCGGCACTTACTTGTTGATTGTCGCCATCTTGATGGTGTTTGCCGTCGTTTCCGTCTTCCGCATGACATTGCGCGTCAGTTGGGTGATAAGTCTGTCCTCCTGTCCGGT
>JAHWFP010219558.1:1023-12671 GCA_023313725.1 Lithobius niger
TGGGTATATAATGCGCGAGAGTTCCACCTGGCTTCACTTCTTACCTGCACTCGCAGGGAAGAGGTCGTCTTGCTGGTCTCCCTACTGTATTTGCTGTTTCGGCCAGCATTACATAGGTTCTTGGTTTTTAAACTTTTAAAATTTTTTATTTTTAAGATATGTGTCTGCCATAACATGATTTTGTGTTCTTTTATTTGTGTACGAAGCCTTTGAGCGGATATCCACACTTGATAACGGGGTGCAAATTATCCCCGAAACGTCGTGTTTTATTGTTTTACATGTGCACTTTTATAGGCTATTTTTTAATCAAAAACTATTCCGGTGCTGGTATTACTTCATGAAAGATTGAGTAACTTTAAAAGATTGAGTATAGTAAACACTTTTGCAACTTCTTCATTGTTTTTTGCCCCTGTAACTTCTAAACAGTTTATGCCATCCATTTGAAATTAGCTCCATTGCACAGCTGGAGAAAAAACGCTTCAAATGGTGTATTGGAATGTCCAAATTTGCCAAAGATTAGCGAAGTTGTTGAAAAATCAGCTAGACAGTAAAAATTTTGCCAAATCCAAATCCTAAAGATCCGGCTTCGGATTCGGTCGATCCTTACCCGATACCCACTTCTGGTCAACAACAAACTTCCAGAAAAAGGAGGGGGAAACACGCAGGAGTTCCCGATCATAAATTGTGTTAGAGACCATGCAAATAAGTTAGTTGTTTGGTTTCAGGCGCGAGCGGATGCCTAAATTATCGTGGGTCAAAATTTTTTATCCGAATCTTGGTCCACCAGCTAAAAAAAATCATATTTCCACCAAATTTTATTCGATTTTGACATTCCAATAAACCATTTTGACCGCACAAAACAAGTTTTTTAATGCTGCTAATTTCAAACCTCTAGCTTAAGCCAGTAAGAAGTAATATGTCAAAAACTAAAAAAGAAATACTGAATACTAGATGACAAATGTGGGTAACTTATTAGCAAAACTTTTTAAGGGTTACTACGTATTCTTTCAGCTTTCAGTTGAGCCAGGTAGTAGGTACATGTCGAAGAAACGTGGCCAGTTAAATAAAATACACTGTAAAACAAAAAATCTGGTTGCCTGGTGCTTCAATTTGCAACCTCGCCCGTAAGCCAAACAATTTTTGTTGATTTTATGAAACGTATGAAGCTTTCAGGTAATTTTGCAGCAGAAAACGACGATTTAAGAGGAGGACGTTAACTCTACTATTTTATATTTGTTACCTAGGAGCATTTTAAAAGGGTAACCGCTTGCTCCACAGGGTGTTTAATGTGATTTATGGTGATTAATGGTGATTTAATGTGATTCAGTGGTAAAAAGGTGTTCAAGGGACTTTGGAAAGACTTATTTCAGGTTTTTATTGTTGTAAACCATTATTTTTGCATGCATTGTTGCTGGAAGGGTCTCAAAAATAGCATTGGTATAATACGTTTATGATGCTAAGAGCAACCTTCACCAATGTCAGTCGCCACTCGCCAAATGGAGTCGATTTCGTGAAATTTGCTAAAATGTAAACTTTAGTGGGTTTTGGTACCAAGTCTCTTTACACAAAAGCACCACAAGAGATTCCTAAAATCTTACCGAAGTCGGGGCCTTGCCAAACATTCGCCTATTACGGGAAAAATGTGTCACACAATGTAAAGGCTGTTGTCTTGGTGTAGTGTTGGTTTGATGAGGGATTTCCTGAGGAATGGCAATACTGATGTTGGCTGGAGGGGATTCGCCGCTAATAAAACAAAACGTGTGAAGTTAGTCTTGGATGTCAAAGATTCACATAATATACATAAGGCTTATTTATACGTATTCACCACACAAGCAAAAGAGAGGAAAAGTTAAACTTCACCTGATAAATGATGTTTTGCTTGAAGGAGAGCACGGCGTTGTGGACTTGAAACTTGTCGTTAACTCTTTCGGGGCTTGGACCAAAGCTTGAGCCTACAGTAATATACCATAAGATTAAGCTGAAATTACGGTAAAAATTAATGTATGTTTCAACCAAAATCCATATCATTTGGCACTTCAAGCAAATCAAAAGAAATTCAAATAGTCTGCCGAACAAAAGATGAGCAAGGTAGTCAAATTTTGTTGCATGTCTGGTTTTCAGTGTTAGAATCACGTAACCAAATTGCACACGAGGTATTTTTAAGTAAGAATTTGGCCATTTTTTTTGCAAGCAATATGGAGACGTGCAACAATTTTGGAGGTTGAACGGGAACAACTGAACACAGGGTTTTCGAAAAAATCTGCAATCGCCGTTTACAATGGTAAAAAGAAGACATCAGAGCAAAGCACCAAAGAAAGTAACACGCCACGAAGAAAACACAACAAAAATGTTCTTTTAAATTTTCGGTGACAGTTGATAACCTTCTTCAGAAAAAAAACACTCTCACGAGTCATTTTACTTCATTTTTACATTAAGGCACGCTAGGAGGGGACCAATGATCTATAAACTTTTGTGGCGTTCAAGCTGAGAGCTCCACTTATCACTGAGCCTTGTTGCAAGCTAGGGTTTCACAAGATGGTCGATCGTGTTGCGTGTGGGTCCCATCATGGACAAGATTTCCATTCTGCTTGATTCAAACTCATAGCATAACTCCCATCTTTATGCGCTTGAATCAATATCTATACATGTTTCAAAGAAAGGGTGTTCCTCTCATGAAGTCAATGGGACCCACGTAGGGGTGGCACGATAATTCGATAATATCGCGATAAAAAATTCTTTCGATTATCGTATCGCACTTTTTCTGACTTATCGTATTTGCGGCATTGCGTGCAGAATTACAAGGGCTCTCAACCAAGTGTGAAATACTGTGTGTTAGCCATAGCTGATTAAAAGAGCTGATTGGAGGCTATTCCAGCCTCGATTTGTTTTAAATAGTAATCACGATAATAATAATAATAATAATAATCACGATAATATAAATACAAATTATTGGGATAAAAAATGTTTCTATCGTGCCATCCTTAAGACCCACGTACAGCATGATCGACCAACTTGTGAAACCCAAGCTCGCAACAAGGCTCAGTGAGACGTGAAGTAAGCAGATTGAAGGCCATGAAAGTAAATAGATCAGTACTCTCCTCCTCGCGTGCACAAATTTCAACACGAAATAAAATGACTCTCGATCTGAAGAAGGTGACTGACAGTCACCGACAATTTAAAGGAACTTGTATTGCGTCTTCGTTGTGGTTTGGTGCATTTGGTGCTCTGCTGAGATTGTGTTTTTGATTAACGCAGAAGTATTTCCGGTTTGGGTCACTCTAAAACCTGGAAACCCACCTACAAAAACGTATCATTATAGGGCTGCAACCAAATTTACACCAAACAGTGCTGTACAAATGATTATTATTACGAGTGTAAAATTTACAAACTGGAGAGGGGGGAGGGTACCACAACACAATAATGTTCACAAAACGTCTATAAATTGTCTATTAAATAAACTCCCCCTTGTAGTGCTCCCCAATTTGCACCACTTTTTGCACCACAACAGTCCATTTTAAGGTATACCTTTCCCTACGCCCAAGGACTAAAGTGTCCTTGGCCTCCCTCTTTGGTAGCACCTTGGCAAACACATCAGCCAAAAGTTTCACTCGTGGATATGTACTCAAAAGGAAGCACATTCTTCTTCACTAGGTCACTGAGAAAATGGCACTTCAAGTCAATATGTTTCCTTCTCTCAGAGGTCACTATGTGTTTGGCTTAACAGATAGCGCCTTGGTTGTCAACCAGCACAAGGGTCAGTTGAATCGTGCAGTGTTCCATACTGAGCTCATTGAGTTAGTTCTTTGTCTACAGCACCTCCTTTGCAGCATGTCCCATGGCCAAATACTCAACTTTCAACTGTTGACAGAGCTGCGGCTTTCTACTTACTACTTCTCCAGGGACCGGATAAAACGCTCATGTAGCCACTGTACGATATCCTGTCAATGTCCGATCCCCAATCATAAAAAGAATAGAATTTCACTGGCTCTCTTGTTCTTCGATAGCGTGGGCACATGTCCACAGTCTTTTGTAGGTATCGCATGACGTGCCTAACACCTCGCCAATGTTCTCAAGTGGGCTCTTCGTTGAACTTACTCCTGTAGGCAGTCACATGAGCCAAGTCTGGCCTTGTATCACTTGCCAGATATAACAAGCTGCCTATCTCCTCTCAATAAGGCTCTCACGAACTCTTTGTGTTTACTTCATGCCAAGATCGAGAGGGGCGGCTTAGCATTTGACATGCCAAATCTTTCGAGGATTTCCTTGGCATAGGTTTCTTGTTCCGGGTAAAATGATCTGTCTGGCTGATTCTCGATTTTGATGGAGACGATCATCTTCGCCTTTCCTACGTCTCTTACTTTGAATTTGGCGTGTATCTTCTCTTTGAACTTCTTCCAACACTTCAGATTTCTTCACGAGGTCGAGGATGATGTGATCATCTGCATGGATACCTACTAGCAAACCTTCTATCATGTTATAATAAACACACGGATCTGCAACAGATTGGCTTAAACCTATATCCTTGAGAAAAGTGTCTAAGCACCCGTTCCATTCGCTTCAGGATTGGTGTAGCCCGTAGATAGCCCGTTCTGGTTTACAAACATGGTCTTCATTGCGTTTGTCTCTGAATGGTGATGGCTGCTCTATGAAGATTTCTTCCTTAAGGGTCCTATTCAGGTAAGCATGCCGCAATTAAATTTAATTGGTGAAGTTCCCATCTAAGTTCTACGGCTAAAGCCAGAAAGTTTTCTGATCGTTCTCAACTGTATTACTGGTGAGAAAGTTTCCTTGTAGTCTAGGTCTTCCTTTTGGATGAAACCCTGAGCTACCAACCTTGCTCTGTAATGCTGTAGTTCACAGACTTGGTATACTTCTTGACACCCATTTTGAATTGATTATTTTTCTTCCTAGTGGTCTTAGAACTAAGGTCCACATAGGTTTCTCTTTGTGGTTAGTCATTTCGTCTTTCACGGCGTGTTTCCATTCTTCAGACTCGGAGCTGTTTAGGGCTTCTTCCAAAGTCTGTGAGTCAGCATGATTGTCCTCGGAAGAAATCACAGCATTGCATTTCATTTTGAAGTCCCTCTGCTTTGGAGCTAGTTTCTGTCATAGGTATACCATTGGCCTCGTTTCGGGTAGAGTAGTTCGAGCCATGTCACGTCTTTCTTCATTAAGGTCCAAGGAGCCCTCTTCAAAAATTGATGCTCCCTTTGGAGTCTCTTCTTGAGTGCCCTCCTGAATTTGCAACTACACTTCGTCTTCATGTGGGGTCTCTTGTTGAGCGGAAACTTCGGGTTGTGCTGGCGTCTTAGCTGGCTGCTCTTCGTTTGGGATGATCTCAAATGTTACGAACTCCTCAGTCTTCTTTGTCCTGTCGAAAGATTTTTTTTTTTTGGTATGGAAAAAACCGCTTCTGAAAATTAGACATCTCATTTGACGAGTATCTTGTTTTCTTTGCAAACCCACAATTTGTAGCCCTTGACGTCGTCTGGGTATCCGATGAGGATTGTCCGTGTTCTCGGATCGACCTTTTGCTTCATGACAAGTCTCCCGGTGACTGCCCATGCTCGGAACACAGACACTTTGAGATGGCTGACGTCATTCCATATAGATGTGGGGGTTCTTTCCTGCAAGTGCTCTCGATGGGCACAAAAATTTCTGACCTTGGAGGCTGTGTTGGCTGCTTTTGCCACTGGTAGTTCGGCAGGTTCGAATGGATCAAAAGACACCTTGCCATGTTGAGCAGTGTCCAGTTGAATCTTTCCGAAATTTCATTTTGTTTGGGAATTTCAGGAACTGTTAGCTGTCTTCTTTCCTGTCTGTACGTCAAATTCTTTGCTAAGGTACTTACCGCTATTATCCGAATGGAGAGTTTTATCTTCTCGCCCTGTTGGTTCTACATTTCAGCTTTGTACTCCTGCTTCGTACTTCGGCTTTGTACAATGAACTTCTTCTTCATTGTGTATACTGCGGCGAATCTAGTATAATTGTCGATGCATTACTAGGTAGTTTGTGCCTCCTTTCGATGTTGGGGTCATCTTCCCTATGACGTCTAAATTGGTGTTCCAGGGTCTTCGTTGTTGCCTTTTCCCTGTCTTTAGGAAACAGTAATCGTAGTTGTTTTCCCTTTGTGCAAGTCTCAGCAAAGCAATCTTCTTCTGAGTTTCCTTTTCTAACACCTACGAGAAATTCGTTTTCTTCGGTCAGTTGCTTGACTGCGGCTTTGTGGAGGTGAACTCAGTTCTCATGCCTTAGTGCTTCAGTTTTGCGCTTGGCGATGTAGGCAATTGGAATGGGGCAGTCTCATCTACTCAATACAGTCAGACTGACTGACAGACTGACTAACTGAAGCTTTTCCAACTTGCTACTTGACTTGTAGGGCTAACTCACCTATCATACTAATTGAGAGCAAGTTCCCGTTAAGGTCAGGAACATACAGTAACTAACTCAGTGTGACATTGTGACCAACATTTGCGGCAGCCAAAGCTAGATGAACGTCTCCTATGCCTAATACTTGCATGTTTTTTTTTGGTTGGCTACTTCCACTTCCAATGTCCTCGCAACAAGGCAGTTTATCCCTTTATGACAACATGTGGTCTGTAGCTGCACTGTCCAAATACCAGGATCTTGCTGATTATTCGATGCATTCGATGGCTGTACGTAATGCTTTCAAGGCATTTGGTAGGCCTACACAAGACTTATCGAGTTTGCTTTTTCGACTGGTCAATCTTCTTCATTTTCCTTTGTTAAGGGTTTCTTCACTTCTGCTCTTTATTCTTTTCCCACATTCTTTTGCTATTGGCCCAAATATTTCACAACAAAAGCACTTTACTGGGCAGCTTCCCCTCTCTGGCTGACCCTTGTATTTCTTTCTTTTGTTTTCGTCTTCTTTTTTCTTGGGATTTGGCTTCTGAGACAGCTTCCCTTTCGTAATAAGGCCCTTCATTTCGTCATTGTTATTTTACTTCTTCACTTTTCCAGTAGATATTCTTTTCTAGCTGGACCTTTGCCTTCACTACCTTAGTTGTAAGATTGGAATTAAGGCCTTATTAACTTCTGTTAGTTCCATTAGCATAACTACCGGTTATGCAATTTCTCGATCATTAAAATGGTAATTGCGTATTGATAGCTTTCTGTGAATATACATGATATGTCCTAAGTAATATGTAATGCGTTCGCCTATTTTAGTATTGGCATTAAAGAAATCTCGCATTATTTTTATGACATGTAATAGTCAGTATTTGCAATGGAGCTCTTCTAGATTTTCCCATGCATCTTTGGCCCTACCACATTCTCCTGTATCGTCGACATAGTTGTCTTCTACAACTAAAAATAGGAACGTTAAAGCTTTCTCTTACGATTTCCTTTCATTGGTAATAATGGTGGAACCAAAACCCAGCTTCCCACAACACGTTGAACCAGGGCCACTTGTGGGTGAATTCTCCAAGCATGACAATTGTCCAAATTTAACTTTTGGATCATGTATTCGTCTAACAATCCTACCATGTTGGTTAAATGGGAACCCTGAAATTGCATAACCGGTTTAATGGGAACCCTGAATTGCAATTCTAAACACCCACGAGATACTATTATAATGAATGGGGTAATACTTCAATAAATATGTAACGCATACACGCTGCTTGAACCAACAGCTTACCACTTTCTCCTTAATGTATTTAATGATTGATAGTGCCATTGAGCTAACACCGGGGTGAGGATCCAGCGACAAGCTTATGAATTTGGGCCAAATCTTGGAGTAAATGCTGCCGTACGGTACAGTTAAGTATGACCCTCCAAGACTAGTGATGGAAGAATTGGACGACACCCGCCGCATTTTGTCAAGGATGTTCAAGCCTTCTGCACTACCAGTGCTTTCCTGACTACCACTACTTGTGCTCAATAAGGGACTAGTGGACGTAACTGAAAAGCATAAATGACGAACAATTTTAAACGAATTCACACAATCAAAGTTATTGTACCACTTTTCAGCCAAATCGAACCAAACTGAACTGAAGAAACTATAGCAAACTAGCTAGCCATACATAAAGAAAGATGATAAACAACGTTTAGGCTGTAGTGAATCATGACATTTTCCAAACCACCTTTTTTTAAAAAAACAAATTCCAAAAGATTCGTAAAAGAAAAAGGGGGAAGGGGAAATATTCGTATTAATGTTCGTTTTAAACTACTAAAATCATTTCGAGAAGGAGAGAAACAATTTTGATAGGAAATTCCTAGAATCTTTTACAAGTTACAATCGACAAGGATAAAACCATTGCACGTTACGGTTTCCATCATTATGAGCTTACAAAAAGAAGTAAAAAAAAATATTAATAGGCCATGCAAAGTTAATTGTTTGGTTTACAGGCGCGTGCGGGTGCCTTAAATTATCGCGGGTCAAAATTTTTTATCTCAATCTTCGTCCATCTGCTAAAAATCGTATTTTCGCCAAATGTTGACCGTTTCTGACACTCCAGTATACCATTTTAACCGGCTCGAAACGAGCTTTTTAGTGGTGCTAATTTTAAGCCTTTACCTCGATCCAGTAAGAAGTTATTTGGCAAAAACTAAACTATTTTTAATACTAGATGACAAAAATAACATTAGCAGAATATTATACTTTTTTAGGTTGACTGCAAACTCTTTCAGTCTCGAGCTAGGTACACGACAAAGAAATGTGGTCAGTTAAATAAAATAAAAAATAAAATAAAATGCCTGGTTGCCTGGTGCTTCAGTTTACTACCTCGCCCGTAAACCATACAATTTTTTTTGCATGGCCATATTTACGTTATGCAGTATTTCCGAAAAGTTCAGTACAAAGTAAAATAAATTGCAATGGAGTTTATAAAGGTTTATACAGCTGTGGCAACTGTGGCAACTGAAACCCACACTGAATTTGAAAGTATATTTTAAAGCCATCCAAAATACTAAGCAGAACAGAAATCGCACCATAAACATGGGAGGCATAGGCAAAACACTATGTACAGTGCAGTGAAGCCATCCAAGGGGCATTGGCATTAGGCAGCAGTGAGTGTATCTCTTCCATGGTTTTCATTGCTGAAATCAAGCACTGCCCTGTATTTAATTTTATTTGATTAGCACAACATTTGTGAAACAACAGGTTGCATATTTACCACTGCCCCCTTCAATGGGTTTCCTACACTTCACATATTGTTTTGCCCATATTGCCTATGTTAATGGCACAATTTTCAGGGCCGGATTTCAACTTTGGGGAAGGGGGAACAGCGCAGATTCGTAGGGCTACTCAAACACAGAAATTAAAATAAACAAAGAACAGTTCACCAAATAGAGACAATTCACAACACGATCAATAAATACGTAGCAAAAACAGAAAAATAACTCGGAAATTAAAAAACGCAGGAAAGTCACCAAGTAGAGACAGTATACAAAACGATCTAGCGACATATAGCAAGCTAAAAAGACGAGGGTGGATGTAGTTGGGCATCTCTTTACGATCAGTCAAAAATATTATACCTTTCTTACAAAGTTACAGCTGTTTACACGTCAATTTTCGTTCAGAAGTCTGCAATTTTTTAATGAAAATTGAAAAGTAACTTTCTGTAGGCTACAGTGATGCAGCCAAACTAAGTCTACAACTTCTCTGCAACACACGAGCAGCCTACATAACATCCTAACAGTATTTTTATAGAAACAAAATTTCATCAAACATACCAACTACAACAACATATTGTGTAACCCGTGCTCGATAAAAGTCTTATCTGTCTTTAGCAGCAGCGTTCATCAAAATAAATTTTAATAATCTGCTAATAATACTCATATTAGTATGTAGAATATAGGGGATCTCTTAGGCAGAGAGGCCTGGGCCATTGCCCCCTTTGCCCCTTTATAAATCTGGCCGTGACAATTTCTGTTTTACTTCTTCTGTTGGCTTAGTAAGGGTGTTTGTTTCAGAGAAACGCTGAACACTGAAATGAACACCCTCAATGCATAAGTCTGCAAAATACTCAGTTCAGTTTGTTACGTTCGGCCCTGCAAACAACACCAATGAAAAAATTACAAGAAGGAGTGCTTGAAACCTTAAGGTGGGTACGAAACAAAATGGAAGTTTACAGTAAAATGACACCAAAAAAAAAAAGGAAGAACTAAAATTACACACAAACACCAACCCAGTTTTACAGAATTCAAGGAAGCTAATGTGCGCAGTGAAAGAAGAATTGTGAAGAGCCATTCACTATCTACATTTCTTACGTGAAAAGAGGCAGCTGCATTAGCATTATTACGAACCTGGCGATCCAAGTATTTTGATCTTATCCTTGGACGATATCCTCCTCATACTTCCGCTTGGCGATAACGTCCCAGAATCTGATCAGTTTGTTTGACAATTCATCAGAATACAACACAAGTTAATGACACAAAATACAAAATAAAACAGAGCGCATCTTCGAAATGGAATTAGTTAAGGCTTTCTTAAAATGACACAATAACTTAGCTACAGCTCTAGTTCCTTGCACCCAGAGCAATAGAGATCTTTCAGCACACTTACTATATCTAACTACACCGCATTACTGCAAAAATTAAACACCACAATTCAAAGCCTGTGGTGCTTGCAAAATCTTTAGAAAGCATAAGAAATCTGTAATACTGCCTGGGAAATTGAACATGTTTCGGCAGCTTCTACATGGGAAAAGAGGTATACTGCAAAGCTGCTGTTAATTCAAACCCTACATGTTAGATTCTTATAGCCAAAATATGGTAAATGGTTGGAACAGCTTATACGTCACTACGTAACCTCATGAATTTAACTTCTATGCTTGCCCTTGTAATTAGTACTGAAAATCATGTATTAACCATTTACTTCACGGACATTTACGAGAACTTTCAACCCCATTCCGTCGTGAAAATTGCTAGTTTTTGCCAACATTGCGTATCACAGTAGAAAATTATGCTGTAACTTTTAATTGTTCACAGGTTTTTTATTTTTAATTATAAAATATCCAGGCGGCTTCAATACCGTGACTTAAAAAATGTAACTAAACTGATTCATAAGAGATACATGAGACGCACAAAAATATGTATGTTTGTGAATCGTGGAGAAGCGTGGAAAAGTGTATATGTGAAGGAAAGGGTTAAACACTGGTGGGCTTATGAGGGTAATTTGGTAACAAAAATTGGTGGGGGAGGAGGGGGGAGTTAAATAAAATATAACCCCTTTTTAACCTTGGTTCTGGCTCTCTTTAAAATGAACAACCTAGTCTACCAAAAAAAATGGTTCTTCATACTGAGAGTTCTTAATACGGAAGGTTCCTTTACAGCAAACTGTCAGTGAAGTTGTTACTGAGTTCCATACACAGAGTGTAAAACCTGACAAATAAAATCAACCTACATCTGCTTTCGGATTGTACTGCAAGGACAGTGTGCATAAACTGTACTTTAACATCGTTCGGTGAAAAAAAGTTTTAATTTTCAGTTGTGGTTCAGGTTTGTCTTTATCGTTGTTCAATAAATGCATTAATTTCTTGGTCAACACAATGTTTTGTAAATTATTTCCTTATAAGGAAGTTTTTAGTCAGTGAAAAGAATTTTACAGCACTGACAAAGGATTCTTTATATGGAGCTGTTCGTTATAAAATAACACTACCAAGTTCGCTAAAATTCACAACTCGGAC
>JAHWFP010219602.1:9099-21749 GCA_023313725.1 Lithobius niger
GAGCCAAAACGTGGGACATTTTCATGGATGCAGCGATGCCTGAGAAGCTTTCATTTTTATTTGTGTGGCGTAAAAAGTTTCCTTGAATTTTGTATGTTGAGCTTCTTTGAAAGTTCTTAAAAGTGTTTGAAGTTAATTTCCCATTACCGTGTGAACCCTGTCATAGCGACGTGCATGATTTTTTCAGTATTATTGCTGCTCACTTTTGTCCTTTGTTGTTCAGCGCTAGCTCCATTGTTTTTTTTTTATTTTTTTTATTATTATTAATGCCCCCGTAGTAGAATCGACGCGATGCGCGACGATACGTTGCGGACAATGGAAGGCGCTTTGGACAAATTTTGGCCAAATTTCTGCCGTATTGTCAATTTTTGGCCAATTTTGAAATTCGAATCCGTAATTATTTTAATCATCTCGACAAGACCTTTCCATTGGTGGAATAGCCAATAGAGTAAATTTATTCAATAAAAACCTATAAACATGTGGGCAATCGTACAACAGATTAGCCGCAGACAATTTTTTTCCCCTACAATTGGTGTTGCAGACCGTGGCAGAAAGTTCTGCTTCTGGGATTAATGCTTGTGTTGCAAGGGCAGGGACAGATTAAGGGGGGTGCTTTGGGTGATGAAGCACCGGGCCACAGGCCGAAAAGGGCCTCCAATGGTGCCTCACGGTCATGGTAAAATAAAATGAAGTACTGTTTTAAATTAAAAAAAATTTAATTTCACTGTTTTTGCAAAAAAAAAATTATTCTTCAAAACAAGAAAACTTTATTTTTTCTTCTTTTGTGGGACTTGGGCGGGGCGCCCCCAGTATAGCGCCACAATAAATCTTAAGCATTAGGCCTCTGCTAGGTTTAATCCGGCCCTGTGCAAGGCAGATTTTGCTTCTCACGGAGAGCGTCGTTAGACCAATGTTTGATTGAGTATGCACATGCAGATCTAGCCTCATAAAGCATGTGGTACTGGCACCACTCATCTTGTAACCGTTTCTCTTAAGCTTGTTAAATCATGTTGTTCATTCGTTAATTGCCATACAAAGTGTAATTTTTCTTAAATGCCGAAAGGCGCAGTTTACTTTGGCTTCAGTAAAAATGCTGTTACAACGAAACTGTGAAACTAACTATTAAATTTTCTGGACATATTTCCGACCAACTATCGCTCACTTCCAGACACACTGTCGATTGATCAAATACTTGGCTTATAATTAAATCAACGCCACAATACGTATGCAATGGCCAAATTAAAACGAAAACGCACACACACAGTTTGCGACAAATCTTTGGTAGTTTATGTTGACAAACAGAATTTTTATGTGGTTAACTACTCTGTTCAATACCTACTTCCTTCTTCAGGCGAGTGCGGTAGAAACTATACAGCAAGATTACAAGCAAAAGGATTATCACATTTGAAAATTTAAAACGATCGCCAGAGATTCTCACACATTGTGTGACCATTGTTACCATCTCTCCACCGGAATCACAGTTAGACCTGAAAAACGATTTCCACCTATCCATCAAGATGGATGAGAGTTCGGGTGAAATTATAGATATGAGGGAAAGCGACTTTGAATAACAAGCCACGTGATTGGCCAAGCCCACAACTTCATAAAAATGCACAGAGTTTAATATTTATATGTGCAGCCGATAATGGACATTACATGTTATTTTAGCATTCTCTTTCTTGAATGCTCTTTCCTTAGAGACATGGAGTTTATAGGCCTACTGCTTGCCAGCTCGGTAACCCCAGTGCGCATGGATCAGCGCACCCCTCCTATATAAGCGCCCTAGCACAACCAGATAACATCTTTTCTTTTCTAGCGCCCACAGTGTGTGGACACCTTTCGCCTTTTCCTGTGTCCAGCTAACCCTTCATCATCCTGTCCCTGCCTGTTGTTCTATTTTTGATTTGCAGCCCCTTGCGTTTGTAGCTAGCCTTCTATCGTCTGTCGCCTTTTGTCGACCCACACCTTCTTTTGGACCACGAGTTCTCTGTTGAATTCCTCGCGACAGGTCGCCCTCTCGGTTGATCTCTCGTCTGCTTCTCTGTCGCCAACCGGTCGTCTCCGCTTACTGGCCTGTCATGATTAAATTCGACTTGTCGTCGTTCGGCGCCGGCTACTTCAGCACCTTGCCTTTCTCCTGTCGCTTCTTCCATTTCAGAGTCTCCCTTATCTGACAACCACACCGTGGCCTTCACTTATTGTGATCCTGACTGCGGGAAGGCCTTCCCGTTACCAAGAACTAGTCTTCCAATCTTTTCTTTCAGTTCCAGCTTGACGACAGAGAGCCGGTTTCTGTTCCGAACACCATTCCTCTCGACCTTTCATCTAGTGCCTCTTGCCGTGCTCGAGATGCTGCTCGGCCCCAAGTTGCTTCTCTGCAGCTGCCCTCCCACGATCCAAACCGTGGGCTCGAGGATGGGGTTTTGAGTTCTTCACAAGTCGACCGCCAGCCACCTCAACTTTCATCATGCTCCATGCTTCTCCTTAATGCAAGCACCAGCCCCTCCTCTTTAACCATTCTTTGAGAACCAGGTGCATTATCTCTTGGACTCTGTTCTACATGCCTGTCGCACCCAACGCATGTTGTCTCGCCCTTCCATTTCACCTTCGGTTTTTTAACCCCTAGCTTGGGTCAGGTCTTCCTCTGCAACGCTCATTCCTTCAAGACGGTTTTCCTGCCTTCCAGCACCAACAGGACATTGCTCGGTCATCTTTCTTCAACCCTCAGGCTCCTACACCACTCTGCAGCACCCCAGCTGCTGCTCAGCTTTCTCCAGTTACGTCAGGTGTTCTTCAGCGACGATCTTTCTTCGCTAATCACTACAGTTCTGTCTTCTGCTTCAGTTGCCCAGGGCTCTCTGGACTGTGAACCTTCGTTCAGCACCGTGGTAGGATCTCTCGGTCACTGCTCTCACCTGCGACAGTATTCGCTCCCTTGTCGTTCGTCCGTTCCTAGTGCTGACATCCCTGGGGGAATATCACCTTCTTCTTCCGTCGGGATTAGCCCTTCCTCGTCAGCCTTTCTGTCCTCATCACGTCATCTTATCATTCCATCGCATTCACAGGATCTCACCTCTTCTGTAGTCGTCTGTTCTGCTTCGATCTGGCTGTTGTCTCTCTCTGGATTACGACCGCCTTGCCAGGTCTCCACGCCAGCGGCCATTTTCATCTCCCGATGATCCTGTGCGTTTGTAGTATACCATCTGTACCTCCAACACACCTCATGAACTGCCTGGTTACGAATGGTACCCACATGTCTACATCGTAACACCACGGTGCTTGAAGACACATGAGAACCTGGGATGAATCCTTGATTTTCAAGAAAAAATTATAATTATAATAAATATGATACATAACTTATAAAAACATCACAAGAATGATGAATATGGCCACAATGACAGCAACGACACGCGACAGTCGTTTTTCGTTATCTCCAGCCTGGAAAGTCCTGGACCTGTAGGTCTCTTTGAGTCTTGCCTTATTGTTCTTCCCTTCCCCACCACCCTCTATTCGGCTCCCGCCTTGGATTTGTCTCCCAGTCTGCGAGGTTTCGCTTCGATTCGTCTGCACTTTCACCCCGATCTTCCCATTGGCCTTGTGTTTCGCGGTCTGTTGGTCACCGTCGTCCCTTGGCTTCCCTCAACGAAGCAATGGTAATTTCTTTTACCTTTAGTCCGCCACTGCCTGTCGTTGTCACTTAAGCATATGTTGTCCTCTGTCACGTGCTGACGCCTTGCCTCCACGGCCAACATACAAACAAGGGGGGGGGGGAAGGACAAAGGATGGTTATCCCTTCCGCGGCTGCAACTCCTAGGTACAATTCTAGGATTACAATTCATTTGGCTCAGTACCCATACGCTCCAGATCGCCCTTTCGCACCTTGTGGCTGTCAGTTCCATTGCACTACACTAGCAGGGAATCTTGCTAGGTCACTAACTGCAACCACCATCTTCCGACAGCTATTTTCATTACGTACCTTCCCATAATCCTCTGTATGCACAGAGTTTTGGTGGGATAACCGCCGCTATCGTATACCAGTTTATCGCTTCTGCATTCACTTGCACACGTTGTTGATCGGTTTCTACTGCCACCATTGTTTCCGAATTAAGCATGGTTAAAGGCACATAAATCTCTCCGTTCTGGCCGCTTTACTCTGCGTCACCTACGCTAAAATATAGTTCGAACGACCGTAGCGCGCATTGCTTTACGACACTAGTCGTACTCATTTCGGGGCCGCTGCAACCTGACACATCGTACGACCAAGTCGCAAACTTGAGCGAAAGATTAATTATCCTTCCTCCAGGGCCGCGGCTTGCCAGCGATGTGGCGGGAGTTATATACCGCTCGGACCGAGCCGTTTAAAACAAGCCTAATAACATTCACGCGCCACTACTGACATCTGCATCGTACCCTTAGACCAGCAAATGAAAGGTAAATCAGTTTATATAAAACTATTTCCGGTAATGTATCGAGTGAAACTGTTAAAATATACCGGAGGGAGTTATGTGCCTGTAAATGTCGCAAGGATTTACCAGCTTCTGCGGATCGTCCACACGTTGTTTCCTTGACTACGCTTACCATCGAACTGCTTAAAGACCCTGAAAAGTGTTTGTGCACTGCCATTGTTTCTGGAAGAGCCAAGATCGACCCACACCAGGTTTGCAGGAAGCATCACAGCTGCCACTATTTTCTAATCTGTGTGTCATTTATCGTACCATTGACAGCCCAAACTAGGACAGAATCGTTGTGATGCAGCATTAGTCCAAAGTTCGCGCTGAACAACGTGAGTGCCAGAAGCGTAGAGAAATTTTGAAGGCTTCTGATACGCCTAAGGTAGTTTCAGGTAAGTCTCAGTCTGGTTCATGATCCGGCTTATCAATCCCCAAGACTACACCACCTCTTTCATCACAGTCGGTATCACTTTCGCCCTCTTGCAAACGACAATTGCACCCTGCTTCTCGCTCGTCCTCTCATGCGCAACAAGTCACAGCAGCATTTCCAAAACCAGCAACGTCTCCGTGAAGACACAAACGAACGAAAGGGCTTCGTATTAAAAGTTCGGCTTCTCATCCAGCGCAACGTCCCAGTCGATCAGCACCCTGTTGTCACGGACATCCCTCGGCAGCGGGCTGCCCACAGTCTCTAGCTTCAGGGGCAACTACCGCTCCGCCATCTTTGCCATATTATTTGGCTCTGGATGACCCGGCTTTCTCTCCTGCCACTGTTGTCCCAAATGTGTCATGCACCCCTTACTCTTCTCAGATCTCCTCCACTATTCCAGGACTCATGAAGAGGCTCGCCATGGTCTCCGCCTTTCTGATCGGCTAACAACGTTATTCCTGTGGCGGCGTTCATTCAGGACTTGCTTATGCAATCTGACGTTCTTCATGCTGCCAACATCGCACTTACCAATGAAGTGACTTGTCTTCAGCAACGGACCTCACAAATTTCAAAATTAAGTTGATATCTCTGTTCTACTACAACTTGCAGCATTCTTGGTGCCCCCAACACTGTTGGTTATCAGCCACTCATAAGCCGCCTTACAGTCATTCGCCAGTTATATCCCAGCATCGGCGTCATGAACCTCATCATATAGCCCATCCTCCCCTTCTACCATCCCTCCAGCTGAGGTTTCAGCAAAAGACCGTCACACTCCACCCATCCTATTGGATCTTGTCGGTTCATCCACTCCTCTGTTGTCATCAGCCAACACCAGCAACGCACCTACAGTGCCTAGTGCCTCTTCAGCAATGGGGCACATTGTCTCCGGATGGCTTACAGCGATCTCTTCCCTACCAATGGACAGTTTCACTGAATACTCAGTGTGGCAGTTCGATGATGCTGTCTTGATACCTGTCTTCCCCGCCATCATTTAATGCTCAGAACATGTTACTAGGGAGCCATGTGCGACCCGCCATGCTACAGCCAAGGGTTACTCTCTCGGCCTTCACCTTCATCACTGGTTTTGTTTTCTACTTCACCATTCACCGTCATGCATCATGTCGTGCCGAGGAACCTAGGCCAGACTTGTTATATACGCCATTGGACTTTTACTTTCTTACAACATCGTCCCTTCCCAGACAGTCACTTCACGGAAGACAATGCAACACTTCTCTTCGGGCTGGCGTCTGTGGCACTTTCTACGTACCCTTTCAATGGCTTCTATCTTGCAAGGCTTTCAATGGTTCGCCTGCACGATCTGTTGCAGATTATCCACAAATTTCTGCAATCACTCATCGGGTCTCTCGTCTTCGATGCCGCATCTTCTGTCCAACCATTAAAAACAACGGAACTAGATAGTTGGAAGAAAGAATTCATATGGTGCACATGGGGAAAGGAAGGTATGTAGATAAGCTGGAGAGTTTTCACACCGTTGTGATTACCAGGTCAGTTTATAAGATATTTATGTGATTCCTTGCTAATAGGTTGAATAAGGAGTTGGAGGAGAGAGGGGCACTGCGAGATAAAAAATCTTTTTCGGAGGGGTAGTTGATTGGAGGATCATCTGTTTATTGCTATGCAAGCAATTGAGGGGGCTCGTAAGGAAGGGAGGAGTTTATGGATTGTATTCCTGGATATTGCAAATGCTTAGGGTAGTGTAAGATGGGAGTTACTGTGGAGGGAGATTGGGACTTGGGAGGATCTCACAAGGCTAATTTAGAATCTTTATGAAGGCTGTTTGGAATAGGGTTGAGCCAGAGGAGTGGCTTGAGAGTAGAAAGGGTCTTAGCCCTCTTTTATAAAGTTCATTTTGATGCGTACACGTGATGATTGGCACTTGAAATAAGCTTTTCCCATGCTCAATGCTTAAGTGTGATCTTTTACAATATTGTGGATCAGGTGAAGCAATGTGTGCATTTTGGTGTTTTCAAGCATCAAGTAAATATCAACTTGATGTTAAGTTTCAAGTGTCATGCAATGCTTGCAATCTCAGTTGTTGCATGCTTGGTATGTGATAGTAGTGTACCATACTCTTGCTCGACTGAGTTGTGGTTTGAAGTGTCCGGGGAAAGGATACGACAGTGTGGACTTTACTCCTGCTTTTGGTGGGGTAGTGATGGTTCATAAGTAAGATGGGCGGTAATTGGAGGAGAGGGTGGGTCAGGGGCTGGATAGGTGGTTTCAGCTGGTGTCTCACTGTGGTGCTGTGTTTGTATTCTGAGAAGTTTTGTGATTCAGAGGATATCAAAGTCTGCATTCAACACCTTGACTGCCTAGGACTTAAACAAATCGCCACTGTTATTGCCAGATGCCGGTTTTCCATGCAGATTGTTGGGGTCTTGAATGGGGAGAAAGAATAGTTGCAGTTATATTGAGCATATGATGTATGGACTGGGGTGCGGAGATGAAGGTGACATTTAATGGCGATAAATCTGGGTATATGCTATCTGGAAGTGCTGGGAACTGAAGGGGAAGCTTTAATTTTGGGTGCAACTGTATGTAGGAGGGTGAGGGAGTACGATTATCTGGGGATGAGGCTGAAAGTTGGTGGGATTATTTGATGATGATGAGTAGGATGGTTAAAGGGGAGTTAAGAAGGTAAAGAGACGATCATGGAGTGGCTAAGTGGACGAGTTTTTTTGTGGAAGGGTGTTGGAGTCCCTGGGTACTGTTTGCTGGGGGATTGGTTTTTAAGAAGAAGGAATGGGGGGATATGGATGACTTGGAAGATGGGCATGGTGCGGAATCGGTTCACCTCGGTTGTGGTGATGAGAGGAGAAATGCGATAGTCAAGATCTTTGAGGCGAGGGAGACTGTAGTGAAGGTTGACTTTGACGGGAGGGTCAGAGGTTTGTTGGAGGAGACCCTGTTGAGAAGTGATGTATGAATATATAAATTACGAGGCGTTGTAAATCATGGTTGGTTGGTAGGCCTCAGAGATTGGTAGTGAAGTATGTTAGGATGGGAGGGGTGTTTTGGGGGGGATTGGGAAAGTGTCGTCTTGATCAGGGCATGGGGTGGAGCACTTGATACGAGGTTGATGCTGTGGAAAGCGAGGAGGATGAGGATATAACTTGTGGAATTTGTGGAAAGGGAGACGATACATTGGATCACATCTTGGTTAGTTATTGGTGGTTGGAGGATATGAGGGGAAGGGAGGAGTCAGGAGGAAGGATGGAGGAAGAGGTGATCAGGTGGGTCCTGGAGTGGAGGGAATAGAGCGTAAGAAATCCTAGTGCGATGCTTAAGGTTTTTTTCTTTTTGGGGGGCAGGATATGCTACGGAGGCTGCACTAGCTCTGATTCCAGGGCAGGGGAATCTATAACATCCTCATCTTTGTCACCATCATCATCATCACTAAGTCTAAATGAATTTGTACTTTTTTATTGCATTTCCTGAGCGATTTCACCAAATGATACACCAAAACGTTTTATTTTAGGCTTACTGTACTGAAACTCGTATAGGATAAAATTGGAATAATTTTAATTGGTAGTCTTTGTTCTAGCCAGAATGATGGCTTTGTTTTCATTTTGGCTATTAATTATCCCACGGCACGTTCTTTTAACAATTGCATACATCCACAAATGTATGGAAACTTGAATAAGTAGCCCTATTTCAATTTGCTGCGTAGCAAAAGTTGATTAAGGAAAAACAAATTTTTGTTCGGTGATTTTAATTCAAGAAGGGGTAGTACATAAATGAAGACTCATTTTGTATTTCCGTGTATTGTTACGATTGTTTTCATTCAGAGAAGCTGAGAGAAGTGTGAATAGCTGGATCAGGTACTAGTTAGGTACTTAGCTTTTCATTTTTGATAGGAACCAACTTCTAGTCGACCATCTTGGATTTCATAGCGGCCATTTTGAAATACAGGTATATTATATCAATATCTCGGCTACTAATTCACTTAGAACCACAAACTTGGTGTCTAAGTATGCATATTTGGGGGTCAGGGAATACAACTACACAACTTTTATATGTATCTCACTATAAATTTATCCATAATATATGTATCAATTACAAACTATTCGCCAATTCGTGTAAATGGTATTATGACATCGTATGTGAAAGATGCTGAAGTATATGAAGGACTGCCTTTATATGTCAATATAGGTGAATATTTTGCCTGTACCAAAAGCAACACAAATCTTCAAATCTGCACACAAGGTCATCAGGTGAGATTGAACTTGCCAATGAGGATCACCACTGGGTCCATGTCGTCGTATGAACCATACAGTTACAACATTCAAAAGTGCATCCTGTAAGTGAATAATCGGTCTGGTGTCCGTTTCCTCATCTTAACATGACAGCATGGACCTATCAGTTCCACAGAGAATAACTTCGGTACCACACGTGACGACAATTGCCTTGCCTTCGGGCACATTCAACATTTGCCAATTTGTTTGAAAGGATTGTAAAAAGTTCCTGTTTGTTGGTGGGGTCTTATAAGAAATCGGTCCACTTACTTGGAGCCTTGTTCCTTCCTTCACACTTTCTCCTAACACCCTTACCTCCTAACACCAGACAAAACAGCTAATTGGTGAATAGTTTGTAATTGATACATATATTATAGATAAATGTACAGTCAGATACATATAAAAGTTGTGTAGTTGTATTCCCTGACCCCAAATATGTATACTTAGACACCAAGTTTGTGGTCCTAAGTGATTTAGAATCCAAGAAATTGATAAGATACGAAATCCAAGATGGCCGACGGAGGACATATATTAGTGAATAAATATATAGTCTGATACATTTAAACGCAGTTGCGTAGTTGTATTCCCTTACCCCAAATATGTATACTAAGACACCATGTTTGTGGTAAGTAGTAGCCGAGATATTGATAATATACCTGTATTTCAAAATGGCCGCTATGAAATCAAGTATGGCCGACAGAGGAGTTGGTTCCTATCAAAAAATTAAAAGCTAAATAGCTTACTAGTACCTGGAAAAAATGTGGTGCTTTTGTCCGGTATTTCCACATTAACGCGAAATTTGATGTTAAGCTGCCCACTATGATAGGTGTGGTTGTGTATATACTTCGTAAGTGGGAGCGCATGACTAAGGATCCAGGCTCCCCTGAATAAATTCCATTTCCAATTTCTCATTAAGTCTGCTCATTAAGCCAAACGTATGTATAGATGTGACAGAAATGCCGGCGATTCAATCGAACAATTGACAGAAAAACGTTCCAAGAACAACATAATTTTTCGTTGTTGCATTTAAAGTGAAACAATTACCCGTACGTGTAGTAAGCATGGTTCAGCTTGATACATCCCATATTTTTAATCGGCTTTGATGGCGAAACTATTCACTTGGGTTTCTTGGGGTGTCCACGATAAGACAAAAGATCCCAGTGGCGGCTGGCTGAGGAAAGAGGAGAAACACGAAAATGGGAAAAAAAGTTTATTGGAAAAAAACTCTGATTTTTTTATACATAAGTTTAATCAGCTGTGTTTTGCTGTGAGTCCCATCCTCACCTCCGAACCTCACCCTTTCCTCCGGGCATGCGCAGTGCCCGCGCTTCTCATTCAAGCCTAAGAAAGGAGGGAGAGTTCGAGCGGCCGCTACAGGGTCGAAAGAACAATAAAGAGCTCCCAAAATCCATCCAAATCTCATCATTCATCCGAAGACAGGGGGTCCCCAAGCCCGCTGCCCCGACAATTGGAGCTCGAACAGGGAGGGGGGAGCTTATGAGGATGTCCACTTTTCACCCTTCTCTATAACCACTCCTGGCACAAGTCAGCTCCAGATTGAGTTATTTCCACCAAGCGGAATTTGTGAAGTTTTCAACCCAAAATAATGAACTCATGGAATTGCTGTTACTTCCAATTCCACTAGCTTGAATTATGGACTCGACTTGATTATTCGCCGAAATTATAAAATGACTTAGTAGGAATTGTATGTTAGTAAAAATGCTAAGTGATTCTTAGAAATGGTAGTACCTTGATTTGATTTGATTGGCATGCCTATAACTGTTTTGACATGATCTGATTTGACTTGAATTTGAGCTATAATCACAGTCAATTCCGATCTCCTCCCACAAAATTTCAATCAGTTCCGCTCGATTTTATTCCCATTTTCTACAAAAATCGGCTGCATGCTGGACAGTTTCCTAAATGTAGTTGGAATTTTTCCGGAAATGTGCTGGACTTTGGACGAATTTGGTAAAATTGGACGGCTGTTGGGTCAAACTATTTCCTGAGCTCACCAGAAATGGAACTAAATCTACTGGAAGTCAAGAAATTGGAATAGATTTGGTCGAAGGAAAGATAAAAAGGAATTGGCTTGATTTGAAGTACACTCAATAAAGAACTTTGAACTGAATCGGTGGACAGCAATGGTATCAAGAACGCCAGGGATACTAAAATTCAGAGGGACGTAAACCCGAAATTTGCCGAAACTTTTACAGAATTTTGCCATATTTAGCCAAAATCAAATGAGATAAGATTTTGTACATTTTTCATCTATTTTAAGAACAGGTAGCAGATTGAGGACCTTGCATATTATTATAGTCATAAGTCAAACGACCATATTACGTTTTATTTGGACCCCAAGTTGAGGGCGGCTCAACGCTAACAGTCGCCTATGCCAATGGCCCCCTAGTTCAATCCTTGTCTCGGCTCACCCACTGCATTCCGGGTAAGTAGTAGGTGGATCAAAAAAATACTTTTTTTAAATTTCAAATCGTAGTAGTGCGGAAAAGTTGGTCTTCGACCTCCTAAACACTATATCCCAAAATGAAAAAAAAAAATTGAAAAATTTTTTTTAGAGGTGCCCACCTGGGCGTAAAATTTAACGTACATTCAAACAAATAATGTAAGTAAATCAACGGGGAAAATCACTATTCTGAAAAAAAAACTAAATACAGATGCAAACCTATTTTACGTTGCCTTTTGGGCTTATCTGTCAGACTGCCTGAGCAGGGAATCGAACCCAGGACCTTTGTTTGTTTATATGTATATGCACGTGTTAAACGCTGCCTACGGACGTTCCCTTTTGACCGTGTCGGTATGGCTCAGCGGTAGGATCTCAGCCTAGGTTTCAAAGGTCCCGAGTTCGATTCCCTGCTCAGGTAGTCTGACATACAAGTCCAAAAGGCAACGTAAATAGGTTTGCAACTGTATTTAGTTATTTCTTGTGAGCCTTTGGCTTTCCCGACTGAAAAATAATTTTTTTTTACTAGTTTAAAACATATCCTTTTGCGTTAGCTCATTTGGTACTCTCAGAGACCACTGAAAGAAGCAAGAATTAAATTTACAAAATATTTTGGACCTAACTTCGTTTTAATTTACCGCATAAAATCGGCAAAAAAGGCTTTTATTCTCTACTTTGGTGGCCACATTTTTTTCTGGTAGAAAATTTTTTTTTTCTAATTTTGGCTTCATTTAGTTAGTTGTCTCAGAGTAGAAAATGATATAATGTAAATAGCTGTATTTTAAACCAATCAAAAATCAATTTTGCGGAGTTAGCGATGTTTTCCATTGACCCAAAAACTTTAGCCGAGCTGGGTACTGGGCACCTCTCAAAAATTTTTTAGATTTTATTCCTTTTGGAATAGTGATACGGAGGTCGAAGACCAACTTTTCAACACTATTACAATTTGAAAATTTTTAAAAAGCCTTTTTTAGATCCACTCTAATAAGTAGGACCCCGGAGATGCATTCGTGCATGTGCATGTCCATGTCGATTGTAGCATGTAAAATATC
>JAHWFP010219644.1:0-12657 GCA_023313725.1 Lithobius niger
TTGGACTAAGCACGAGTCCGAGTTGTGAATTTTAGCGAACTTGGTAGCGCTTATAAATGGGGACAAAAATAAGTGCCAACATTTCGTATGGAGGGGGGAGGGGGCGCTTCTAACTGGGTAAATACGGGTATTTATATTAATTAAAACAAAACTTTAACATAATATTACTTTGCGTTACAGAATTATTTATAGCGTCGTTTTAAGAAATTTCGTTTTCAACGATGATGAGCGTATTTGCGTCGCAATACCAAATATAACGTGGGCGTTGAGGAGGGTTAGAGTTAGAGGCGATAATGCGTTGTACTTATGGTAGGCGGGACTGGCACCAGGATAGAAGGGTATAATCAGCACCAACTGTTATGAACTATAGCGGAACGACAGGGGAACAATCTAAATATGCTTCGTTTAGGAGAGAAGGATGGAAGAAGTACATCTAGTAAAGGTATGTCGTATGGATGAACAATTCTCCTTCGTAGACTCCCCCTCACTGTGTTACCTTTTGTTACAAAATGGGATATCCCTTTGCTTGTCGGCACCTTTTATCCATACTCATTTGCATACAACTTAACGTTAATTTATGCAAAACTTACGTCACCTGCCCCCTCGCACCACCTTCTCTCCCGCGCCTGTCTACCCATTTTTCTTTTGCCGCGGCACACTTCGGACATATTTTTTAATTGGTGCTATGAAAATTCGGTTGATGGGAAAGGAGCGTTTTTCCAAAGTCTAAAGAAGGTGACAACATTGGTCTGTGTTGACAAGAACACCGTAAGTTGAACATTAATTGATCTAAGGAACCTGTTAATTTGAACGTTAAATTTGTTCTACGGAACAGATCCACTAAAGAGTTAAGAGGCTTAGCCGCCTTTCCCCGTTCACGGGTTAATAGCGGGAGTTGAATTGGCCGGTAGGCGGAATGTCTAACTTGAGTGTGAAAACAGGACTGCTGTTCGTAGTGAATGAGCGTTTATTTCTAGAAAATAAGCCTTAAATGTGCGGTCGCCAATATGGCGCGGTTAAGTGTTGAGAAAAAGGGACACACGATGCCCGTGACTGATTGAAAAGAGTTATACGATAACTCCTTGAGAAATGTGAAACAAGCTAAGGGTATACGATACTTTCAGGGTTAACATAGCTCTAATGTTAACTGAAGTACGGGTACACGATACCCCCACGGTTACACGATAACCTGGAAATACTGTACGTGTTGGAATTAAAAATGCAAACGATGCATTCAAAGAGCGTTAAACGATAACTTGCATGAGAGGTTGTGGCGTACAAATTATTTTGCGAAACAGCATTAACGATAGCGCGTAAGAACGCCGTGGTGGCAGACGATGCCATGTTGCCTGCTGCTCCAGGGGAGTAGGGGAGTGGTAGACACTGTTGGTGTGAGAACTATGTCGGTTGTTCAATTTTAACGGCAGAGAGGTAGCGACGTGGGTCGAAGCTAAATTTGTACAAACCGAAACTAAAGTTTATGCGGCCGATGCGGCCTTGTAGTTGAAAACTGAGTTCGTACGTGTGGAAATACGAGATGAGACGTTCAATGTCTAACCTGATTGTTAGTGACAATGGTTCATTGTGGTGCGATGTTCCGTTGGTAAATGACGCCGGCCGGTCTAAACATGTGCGATTAGGCTTATGGGCCAGTAGGTCTCGTACTACGATAGACGATTGGCGGCCTGCCGGAGTAGGCCTTCCACAATAGTTGGAACGAATTTGATTTGTGCAATGTAAATTCCGAGATGGATTTGGAGAAATAGTCCAAGACTGGCAGTGGCCACGATGGTGATCAGGTCAGTTTGCGTTATTACGCTGGATAATGAAGTTTTTTTTGCATGCACAAATGTAGTGATGTGGGGTTTTTACTACGTTGCTGTAGTGCTTCGTACTTAAAAGTTAACGTGACATTTAGGTCAGTGTTTTGCCTGCGAGACGCCATGACTGTTTAAATAAATAAAAACCACCAGGGTTAGGGCGAGGTGGTTTGACTGGCGACTCGTCTGTTTATATGCTGTTCGAGGGACGGAGACGGCTTAGTGGTTAGGCAGGTAGTCGAGTCGGTACTAGGGTAACGGTGCAGAGATGTCTCGGCCATGTGATACATGTAGTTTTGTGTCACTAGCAGTTCGCGCAATGTGAGCTGTGTGGTAGGACTGGTAAAGCTCCTCCCTTGGCGTTGGGCTCATGGTATGGCTTGGCGTTCGGGCCTCGGATGGGCACAGCCACTGGCCACGAGACTGTGCGATGTCTTGGGTGTGGCAGGATTCACAAGTTGTGACATTGGCCAATTGGGGCTTCGTCATCACCGAACATTCCCACCAAGGTGTGGGTGCTGGTTTGGCGGGATCCGAGTCGTCGATGAGGTACAGGAAACAGGCTGGCCGAAGCGCCACACTGCGAATCTGTCCCATTTGTAACAAAAGGTAACACAGTGAGGAGGAGTCTACGAAGGAGAAATGGTGATTCTACGAGAACTTGTTCTCGCAGGAGAATTGAAGTTCTCCGAGTAGAATCCGATGAAACTGTGTTACCACGATTTCCCGCCCGCCTCCCTGGCGCTTCTTTGCGGCTCAGCTGCAAAAGATAGTGGGTAGACAGGCGCGGGAGAGAAGGTGGTGCGAGGGGGCAGGTGACGTAAGTTTTGCATAAATCAAGGTTAAGTTGTATGCAAATGAGTATGGATAAAAGGTGCCGACAAGCAAAGGGATATTCCATTTGTAACAAAAGCGGCCGGGAAGATGTAAAGGAATGAAACTTTCAGGGTTTTTTTTTGTAACAAAAATAATAGCGTCCGACGAGAACTCCTTATCTGGTCATTTTTTACATGATAACACGATCGCTCATTTGCCATGTTGCAGTAGCAAAAGTTAGACGGGTTACTTTTCGTATGTAATGTGCAACATGTATACTTTTCAGTGCACCACGCATTCTAAATGTATAGTAGTGTCCCAAGTTTATGCTGCCTTTCCAACTGCATACGTCAATCACACGTCAATTTTCTCTCCTCCTCTTCTGTACCTAACAACACGTCGAATTACTGATGCAGTGTTAGTGCGTCCTTGTTTGTAATTTTTTCTTCTATTGGATGGGGGCGAGGGGACCCTTGTGGTTAACCGCACACGAGCCCGAAGCGCACTTGTTCCGCCACTGGTTCTATTTGATTGCTGGCTAGGGTTACTTAACAGAAACCATGATTTAAAAAATATTAAGTATTATAGAACGTTACTATGTGAGCTCATTTCACGATTTTGTTTCAAGTCCCGGTTCCATTAGACACGCAATCTCAAAAATATAGAATATTCAACCCGTTTTCAGCGCATTTTCGACAGTTCTTAGCGTAGATGGATCATACTTTGTCCTTGGCCTTCTTCTTTGGCTCACACACACATTTCGTTTTGAAATCGGCGGGCATAGCCGCCTAGATTTTTCGGCCCCTCTCCACCTCTACGTAAGGCGATCACATAGGTCTTCATGTACACTGTGCCGATGACATGGTTCGAGGGTGCTTGGATGTTCATTATAGTTACTTTGTTGTTCAGATCTGTTTGAATTTGATGTAATAAGACTACCCTTATCATGTGGTGCACTGCCGCGCTGTTTTCACCCAGCAAAAATGAATCATGGTGGCACCTAGGTATACTAAGCTTGGGTCGGTGTTATCATGAAAATCTGTTATTGAAATAACTTTGAAACACACTGCGATAGTCAATAAAATCTTCACCACCAATTTCGCTTATTTTCAAAAAGAAGACCCTCCACAGTCTTGCAAATTTTCGACAAAACTTTTGTCTGTCTTCTTAAAGACCGAGTCAAACTCTGGCTACATCTTCTACTACTTTGACTTCAGCATTTTTCAGAGCCAGAGCGCGACACAGTCCTTAAGAGAGACTGACGAAGTTTAGTCGAAAATTTGACTAAGGAGGGTCTTCTTTTCGAAAATGAGCAATTGGTGGTCAAGATTTTGTTGACGATCGTAGTGTTATGATGGTTCAACCCGCATACTTTTTTGCATGGTTGAAATCCCTTTGGGTTAGTTAGCCCCATGGTTCATCCTCAGTCCAGCCTTGGGTAAAGAACATTAGGCAGCATAGTGTTGCCATTGTATTACCAACATTCACGAACTTTAAAATCATCACAATTCACAAGCCAAATTGAAAGTAACCAAAATTAAATTGTGGATACATATACAGAAAACTAATACCAATTCACGGTTATTATCTACACACAAACTGTAGTTACCCTCTGTTAATGCAGAGTTGCCTATGGAGGAAAAACACCTAGCCACATAACCATGCTTAATTTCACATAAGGAAAAGCAACATTTACAATACAAGGAAAGTGCAAAGCCAGGGTTGATGAATTTAGGCGTGCTAGAACGTGCAAATAAACACCCACCATAGCATCTGGGCCCCATCTAGATGAAAACGTGTTGTATGTCATGTTGAAATTGAATCCCGGTCTTCCGATTACATGTCGATTGCTTTAACCACATATAGGAAAATCCACGTTCAATTCCCAGCTAAGGAACTATTTGGAGTGTGGAAGTAATCGTAATATGGAGAATTTCCACTCTATTGGAAGTAAATTTAATGCAGTGTTCCACAGTAATGAGCGTCAACGTTACGGACTTTTTCGTGGAATTCCCAGCTACATAATGGCACGTGAAAGTTTTTTTTATTTAGATGGCCGCATACTGGTCCACTGCAGTTTGTTTCTCTTTGTGCCACTATATCGCCACAAAATTGACGACAACGCAGAAAACTGTCAGCAGTAATGACTAACCTTGTATTCATGGTAATGAATACAAGATACATTACCATGAGATAGGGTGGTGGCAGTCCCAATTGGACTCTAACCCAGGACACTCTATTTACTAGTAAGCAGCTTCTGGAGATTGGCTACCATGTGGTGAAGAGTTTCAAGGCTACAAATGCATCCATCCCAAGCTCAAAGAGTCTCCACATTCTTAGTTGTCTTTCAGAGCAACGGAACGTTGCACCTATGCAAATCAAAGACGGAATCCTTTTGACAAACATCTTAGGCTAGCCCAAAAAAATTGTTTGGTTTATGGGTGAGGTTGTAAATTTAAGCACCAGGCAACCAGGTATTATATTTTTCACACTCAAAACGTATGCAGTCAGCCTAAAAAGGTATTTATGTCATCTAGTATTAAAAATTTCTTAGTGGTTTGAGCTAGAGGTTTGAAATGCACACCATTGAAAAGCTCATTTCGAGCCGGTTAAAAGGGTGTACTGGAATGTCAAATTTGGTGAAAATATGATTTTTAGCGAATGAAGCAAGATTGAAATAAAAATAAATTTGACCCATGCTAATTTAATGCACTCGCACGCGCCTGATTATTTTTGCATGGCCTTCAAACTTGTATAGTTCACATGCGTACTTTTGATTGCAGAGATCAACTGGTAAGAAAATTTCTTGGACTTTTTATTGTACAAGTAACGCTACTGTGATTCATTAAAATCATTACATCCTCTATCGTAATTGCATTGTAGTTAAAGACTTGTGATACACGTACGTATCACTCTTAATTCGTTTATTTGTAGAACTTCACGCTGTCGCCAACTCGTGTAAAGCTGCATACCTTCCTGTTACAAAGTGAAATAATTGTCTTTCAATATCACCAAGAACTCCGCTAGCACCTATCCGAAACAATTTCGGATCTAACCAGGCGTCACCCAACTCTTCCTTCATTAGCGTTAACCACAATAGCGAGTCCTTGGCAGTGCGAATTCCTCCAGCTGGTTTGAATCCAACCTACAAAAAAAAAAACATTTAGTAGAATTTGTACTACATAAAAATTCAATCTGAACAGACAAAAAATTGCCCATTTTTATTTGCACATACCGGTACTCTTTACTATGGTTGGGCTGAACCAACCGTACTGAACCAATAATGGCTAGTCAGAGCCTGATCAATATGGAAGAAACTCGTAGCTGGCCAAAATAAAAGTTGCCAGTCAGTTACCAATCATAAAAAGCGATTGCTGAACTGCATATCGTAAATATTGAAAAATAAAAGTCTGCCAAACCTTTCAAATGTTTTAGTTGAACCTAACTTGGCTACATCCAAATAATTAATATACAGAGCAACTTGGAAAAACGATGAACTAGTTTGTTTACTTTGGTGATTGACCGAGGCCGGATATTCGGCATCCGGCAAGATTCGGATCCGGCAATTATATTGAACCGGATACCGGTTGCAAGTGGTAGTCAATTTTTGTCTGGGAGTTGGTGTATAAATTCTGCCGTATCCCAGGTATGTTGACTGTGCTGTATAATAGTTTAAATGTCGGAAAGGATTTTCTGGTCGTACAGTTATAATAATTATAATTAAACAGAAAATCAGAAACACAGCTTACTTTATAATTGGTGGCAAGGTAGTAATCACGAATCGCCCTCGTCATGACAATTCCGACTGGTAAGATGGCATTCACATCTTCTTTTCCAGTTGAAGTTTTGATAAAGTCAGAACCTGCAGAGAAAAAAAAAACTTTCAACTGCTTGTATGTTAACACAGTAGAACCTGTTATCATATCCCAAGGTATTATAACACCTTGGCTGTCCGAATACAAATATCAAAAGATTTTCTTCAATAACATTCATTCAATTTGATTCATTTAATTTGATTCTGGAAGTACCGTATTTTACCTGGAGCTATTTTTGGAAGTTAAGATATGGTTAAAAACAAAACAACTGCTAAGGGTATCTTGAAAAGGAGACGGACAATTTTAAAATGTGACCCTCCAAACAACGGCTCTCCTGCTTGACTTTCAAAATAAACAAGAATAGAATAAGTCACACAAACGAAGTTACCGTATACGTCGAAATATACGACGCCTCAAATATAAGACGAGTAGCATTTTCGGGCTCGCATGTTAAGATGGGTGACTTTAGCAAGGCTTTCGTAAGGTTTGGTATAATATTTATTAGTTTGTATACTACTAAATTCCTCTGGTCCTGGATTCAAAACCCAAAATTTTAATAATAGCTTCGTCTTTGGACTGCTACCTGAGGCCTTTTTCAATACATATTTAGTTTTTGCTTAATAATCCAAAAACTATTTTAGCAACTTGCATGAGATTAGCACCACTGGATAGCTCTCGGAAAAACGATCAAAATGGTGTATTCAAACGTCAAAATAGGCCTAAATTTGACCGAGTTATGGATTTGAACGCGAGTATAAGACGATGCTGCAATTTTAATGGTGTAAATTTGAAAAAAGTACCGTCTTATATTCGGAAATATACGGTACTGGTTAACGGGCAGAACATCTAATAAAAAATATTGAACCACCACTGAACAACTCTATATTCTATAACCTGCTCCCTGTTCCAGATGTTACCCACTAGGCTGTGCTGGGGTTCCCAGGGAACGCTTATAAACCTCACATCACCCTAATTTTTCCTTGGTGACTACAGTCGACAATGCATGGAAAGGGTTAAAGAGCTTCAAGAATACTTAATATATTTATTTGTCTGTCCAGTCATCTTCTACCGGAGCCGAAGTTAAACTTAAAACACTATAATATCGAGTTAAGGATGACTACTCTTAAGGCCACACACACAAAAAAATTGTTTAGTTTACGGGTGAGGTGGCAAATTGATGCACCAGGCATTTTATTTTATTTAACTGACCATATTTCTTTGACGTGTATTCAGCTCAGAGCTGAAATAGTATGTAAACAACAAAACATCCGTGTTGAGATAAAACTCATTTGCACCACTTTATACTAACCCAAAATTACTGTAAGATAATAATTAGTCTCTTGACTCTTTACCTGCCATCATGGCGACCAAGCTGCAACGATAAACATTCGTCAATGATCCCAGTTCGCCCGTGGCCAAAATTGTTTTCATATGAGCTTCCCCACAAGCATCTCGCATTTGTCGTATTTCATCATATAGATCTGTAAAAAAAAAACTTGTATTAGCTTCCTTCACTACTCAAAGAGCTGAATCCAAAGTTCACCTATCCAGAACTGGTACATGTATTTGCACAAGCCTCTGTGTACAGAAATCGAAGATGTGACTCGATATCGCGTCCTGTTAGGGTTTAGGTCAGGATGCTATTCACTCGGCTGTGCTTGGACACCTATATATATAACCCTCACTAGTTTACTTTTTTGTCGCAGGATTTACTGTAAATCACCTATTAGGCCACTTAAAAAAAGAAAGTTGGTTCTCGGGCATTTGTCTCATGAAATCCGTGCGGGCGGGCGGTATTTTATTTTTTATTTTTTTTTGGGTTTTTGACCAAATTTTTCCGTACATTTTGGGGAATTATTTTTTATTTTGGGTAAAATAAGAACACTGCCTCGTAATTCTGCTTACCACATATCCATACAATTATTTAACGACAAGAATGGTAATTTTTATATTTTCATTTTTCGTTAAGTACCATTTTTTATCTGTAACTGCTACATTTGCCACGTCGTTTCTTTTTATTTCCTGTCAAAAAATCGGTGCGGGTGGGCCTGAGACCCTTCTTTTTTAAATGGCCTTAACAGCCCTGGGAAAATGCCAATTGGTTCATTAGAGTTACGTGACCCTTGATTGTGAAGGGGCCCGGTCTCAAGTGACGTCACACGAAGCGAGTCAAGGTCGCATCCATTGGTTCTAGCAGGAGCGTGTCACTTGCGGGCAGCCGGTCACGATGAACGCGATGGCAGCCTACGACGAATTCGGTGTGCACTTTAAACGATCGTGAATATTGAGGAAATAAAGCAACTTTCAACTACTTTCAAGTTATTAAAAACATCAAAACATGATTTCGGAAGCAGTAATAGATGCTGTAATGGAAGAATATCCAGTAGACGTTGTCATTTCAAGGTTTCGTTAGCGCTTTTACATAGTTGAACTTCAGAATTTTTTTCAATAATGAAAACGTACTACGCAGAGTATATTTCTGCTCAATAATGTACAATATAATTATTACATAATCCTAGACTGCTAGTTTTTTTATTGCAATTTATTTCTGTGCGACATGCAACTTGTTCATGGCAGCCATTTTTTGGCCATTGGCTTTTTCAGCAGGAACATTAACTATGGCGCACGCAAAAAAGGGTTAAGTACCGCATTTAAAATTGTTTTGACCTGCAGTTGCTTCTCCCATGTTTTGAATATTTGCAGCGATTAGGCCTAACACACTTGGGCGGAAAGGTGATGCTGGCTGATTGTTCTATCACCATGGGAACCAAAGATAAATCGTGTGACTTATACTCACAGTTCGATCCCGCAAAACTCAAGTCTTCAAAGGTTCAAAGGTTTCAAAGGTTTTCACCTCGAAACTTGCGAATTTTCGACAACCTTTACTGGTTGTCTTCTTCAGGCAGTTAAGCCACCAGCACCCACACTCACAATTCTTCCAAACCCAACGAACTTCCAAAATTCGAAACTCCTTCCTCTTCACATCACAGTAGGCCTCGAGTCAGCATCCCAAGCTGGTGTTGGCACTGCTAAGTCAACTGATTTTTCGGTATTCAAAATAAATCGTGTGTTGCTGAGAAATCGTATTATGCCTCACAGGACTACCCGGTACGTCATATTTGCTTAGAAATTGGTTTACGCCTATCGAACGTACTTATGTTATGTGGTGGAGACCAGGAAACCAGACAATTTGATCGTATAAACAACATGGCGAGGACAGCTGACAGTTTCATCTGATAAAATACCTGTGCTTGTTTTATCTTTGTTAAGGAGGCGTGGTTAGCTGGTTGCTACCGTATATTTATTCATTCTATTCAGTACAACGAGGTACATATGGGGTTTGGAAGAGACAAAAATAAACAAGAACAAAATTATCAAAACAAAATCAATACACTCAAGGTGAACCTCGGTCCAAGTCGCTGATTGCCTGCAACACTGCGATGCCCTGTATATGGTCATGGGCCCTTTGCCTCAACAGCCATAAGTCAAGGGGGGTACGGATCTCGCACCATCTTCCCAGATGCATTAACCCCTCTGCAACAACTGCACCAAGACCTTGTCCCCAATCATCGGTTCCCCCCCTGCAAGCAACTATCAGGGCATTGTTAGAGTTCAGTACATTACTCCACAGCGTAGCCTGTTGTAAAAGCATGGCAAGTTCCGGAGCGAGGAGGTTCCTGTCTCTGCAAGCTTAATGGTTGTAAGTATGTCGAGACAACAGTTGAGCCCGTTTTATGGCCCCATGAAATACCAATGACAGTTCGTTCATTGTCGACCTAGAATAGCTGCAGCAGGTTGCAAGACTGTACAGCGCCATAGCTCTAGTCCTCAACAGATGCACTTTCATCTCCTCAGGAGAGGAGGCAAAGGTGTACACGATGGCATTGCTCTTCTTGCACACCTCTGACCAGACTTTTCGCACATGTAAATCATCCGACAGATCTCTACTCAGTTCTACACCCAGATATGTTAGTGACATGACCCAAGTAAGTTTTGTTCCATTAAGATGTAGAAGTTCAACAATCTCGAAGTCACCCCCAAAAATAACTCCGACCGATCTTAGGACGTTAAATGACAGGCCTTTCGTCTCCGCCCTGTAGCACAGCCTGTCCAGAAGGAACTGAAGAGCACGCTTACTGGGTCCCAAGAGTACAATATCATCAGCGTATGCAATAATATTCATAGCAGTTCCGTTGACCCAACAGCCAGTAAGCAAGCCGCCCAATTCTTCATCAAGCTTCATACAACACAAGGCAGAAAAGAAACGGAGAGGGGGGGGGGGATGCCCTGCCTAACACCACACTTTGCCGCAAAGGAGAGGGAAAAGTAGTTACCCCAACGAATAGAGAGTGATTGCCGATCGTAACAGTCCAGTACAATGTTAACCAGGTAACTTAGAACTCTGCGACTCCTTAGGGCTTGCACCAAGGCGTCATGCGAGACTTTGTCGAACGCCTTAGCAACGTCAGCGAAACAATAATGGCTTCCCATTGGTTAGTTGCTATTATATGATTATGCAGGTATATTCTCAGAGGAAAATTCAAGGACATAAACGAGTAAGAACAATGAGACGATTAAAAAAGAAATGTTTTCAATATGAAGTCCTATTGATATTTGGGGAAAATTGTACGTGGCAGATCTGTTTTCATTAAAAGACACTAGAAAAACGCTGCAATTTCTACAATTCGGTTGCGGCGTGGCGACTTTATTTTTAGTTTTGGTTCATGATGTGTTTAGTAATTTTTTTGATTGCTCATCAGCAATTCAGCATGAATTGCGTACTGATGCCTGACATGGTAAACAGAAAATCATTATCCTGTTATGGGAATAATTCCAGGATTTTAGAAATTTTTCAAGTTTTTCAAGACCTTTTCCAGGCTTGGAACTTCAATTTTATTTTCCGTTAATTTTCTCTTTTTAAAGGACCCGTACGAACCCTGACTAATAAATGCTTGAAAGATTGCTCGCCACTATCCAGTTCCAAGGGCAGCAGCAACCAACACTGCTGAGGACGTGAGGGGCTATTGAATGCATATTCCCAGAGCAGGAAAGTATGTAGGCTTCACATTTCCCCTTACGGAAGAAGGTGCCCCTAGGAATGTGAAGAGCCTGGGCTACTCCAAGTCGGTAGGCCGAGGATGAACCCGAGGCCATTGTTGTAGCATACTTCGAAACTACACACAATTTTTTTTTGCAAATAGCTGAAGTTCAAAAGTCGATGCAAAACCACCAAATGCTTCAAAGTAACACCAACCTCTAAGAATTTAGAGCAGCCAACAGCATACATTTTTAACTTGTGTACAAGTGTGCAAAACGTTTACAGCACATTTCATCAGACGACCCTCGCAATTTACGTAACGCATGCCTGCTGCTGTAATATGGATAGCTGAATAAAGAACTCCAGAGTCATAACAATTTAAAAAAAAAATGAACATGTAAAAACTTGTGAAGAATTTAATTTACCTTGCCAGTTTGCTGTTAGAGCAAAGTTACGATTAATGACAACGTCAATTTCAGAGGCTCCAGCAGCCACAGCCAGACGAACTTCCTCTAGACGCGTCTTCAATGAGTATTGACCACTTGGAAATCCAGTTGCAACTAAGAAAACAATTTTTAATTTAAAATATAATTTTAAATACACTTCACACAATTTTGTTGGCAAAGAAAAATTCACAGCACACAAAAAATAATCGGATCCAATCCAGATTGCACCCAGAAAGTACCAAGATATGAAATCCGGACTACGGATTTGAGAATTTTCGACAAGCTGCAATGACTAAAGATGGAAAAAAGCTTATTTACGTTGTCGAACGTGTATCGATCGTTTGCTATTTCTAACTTACGATGGATGCTTATGCACGTTCGGGAAACGTGGTGGGAATGTGGTGGCCTGATGAAGACAAGAGGACTATGTTTTCCATCTTTTTTCATAGCAGCCTGTCGAAAATTGGTAGTATTTATTTGATTTTAAATTTGAGTGTGGTTTCGTGTGTTGGAATTTGTTGAACATTCAAAGTACGACGGCTTGTTTTTTTCAACCCCGAAAGAGATTATTAAATTTTCAACTGGGGCTCCAGTTATAATATCACAATATTGTACCTCCTCATGCCCAGTCGCAGGAATGTGCTTGCACACAAGCTCTCAAGGAATGGGAACATCCCCAACCTTCGAATGTGCCACAGTGAAATTATGCCTCATGATCTTTA
>JAHWFP010219644.1:12757-31324 GCA_023313725.1 Lithobius niger
GCCGGGGGGCTATATGCATTAATTTGTTTGCAACCAGACAGAACCATCAACTATCTTGGACGACAGTTCCTTCCCAAGTCTGGATGCTAGCTTGGTGCATGTATGCAACGATACCACTCGTGGGAATGATATTTACCTACCGATTCCTCCTTTGGACCTCCTTGTGGATTACGCGAGGAAGCCTTCAGGAGCCCACCGTCTCACTCAAAAGGGATCATCGAAGGGAGCATTGAAATTTTATATTGTTAGATGCGTGAACTTATAGGTCAGTCCATCCAGTACAGCGAAGAGTCATGGACATGAAAAACCGTGAAAAGTAGCCACTATCCCATGGTCATGCACAGGGGCAGGCGATATTTAACAATTTGAAAACACTGAGGGAAGGTGCACATCTGACAACCTCTGGTAAAGAAACAAGAGTACGAGGTTCTGCAATATATCCGCCCGATGTATCGGAAGCTTCCTCCAGTCAATGTCGACGAGTCCGCTCAGGAGCTTTGCTTTGTACCAGGGAGCATTTCCAACCCAAGGAAATCAAGCCTATAACCGTACCCAATACTCGGTACAATCCTCTCTCCTTCCTCAACATTCTCAATGTCAACAGACAAAAAGAACAGCAAACATCTAGCCACAGTGACCTGACCAATGCTTCAATAGCACATAGGTGATCGTGCTGCCTAATTAAAAAAAGAATGTACAGTAGGGATGTGCGATACTCGAAAAATTCGAGCTGAGCCGAGTATGAAACTTGTACTCGAACTCAGCTCGCTGCTCCCGTCCATACTCGAATGTGGAAAAAATGCGATAACTTCGTCACTTTTGACCGATTTTGACATTCCAATATACCAAATCGATCGTCTCGACTAGAGCTTTCCAATGGTGCACATTAAAAGAAAATAACTAATACCATTTTAAAGTTATATCCTTAAAACTGGAAAACCATGACCCACACAGTCAGCTAAGCACCATCTTTGTTCTTATTATTTTAAATTAAAAAGAAACTTGCTAACAAAATATATTCATCAAATACTCGAACTCGGCTCGATACTCGATTCTTCTGTTGCAAACTCGATTCGGCTCGACTCGAATTAAAATATTTCTACTGTACAGGGTTTTGTTCCAAAATTAGGGGTAAAATGTGCCTGTTTAATTGTTACCAACACAGCACAGCACTCCTTACATGACAGTTAAATAGCTTTCCGTACATACATTCAATACTGGGTGAAATTATATACGACTGAAACTGACTCACCAGAGGCCACAGGTATGTGTCCTGCACCAATGGCTTTTAAAATATTGACACTGTCAGCAACACGTGCTGGATACACACAAACAGCACCTACTGTTATTTCTGAAAGTATAAAAGTAATATCAAAAACACAATTTTTTTAAAACTATACTTTTTATTACTTAGAGCACAGAGCGATTGAAGGATATGCCCAAAGAAAAGGACATGGCATCATTCAACTCCCAACAGTCAAACATTAGCTAGACCTTTGTGCAGCACCGTTTTCATAAAAAAAAGGATGTCCTTTTTCACTGTTGTAGTCTAATTTTTATGCTGTGCTTATTGCTACAATTTTCATTATTCGCTAGCTACATATTAAAAACTTTTTGTTACTTCTACTAAGGCTACTTAAAAGATGAGTTATTTTGTTGTTGTTGTTGAAAAATTGGAGTCAAGATATCTTGTACGCCATTATTCCGTACTGACAATGGACTTATGCATTATGGATTTATATTTTTTTTTTAAATTTAATTAGGCAGCTAATGTTCTCCAACACAGCTTTCGCATTTTTCCACAAACTACAAATTGTTTAATGCTATAAATTTTAACCTTTTTAGTATTATAGTCACGTTGTTTATCTTTGCAAAATTCGTTTGTACTGCACGAATTCTTTTTGTTGCTTGCCCAAAAGTCGATGTGAAAGAGTTGAAAACCAATTTTCTTTTTTTTTAATGATTGGAGTCCAGAGATTTTCCATATCCTGAAATGTCTGTCTTGATACTTATTGTCAAGACTTTATAGGGTTTATTTATAGGGTGTTATTATTTTCCTACGAAAAAAAATCCGATGCGCCGTTGAAGCCAGACATTTTTTGAATATCAGCTTATTTTTAGTGTGACGATTAACTGTTTATCATATTACAGAAAAAAGTGCTTCTTCTTCTTCACAAGGTGGTAAGTGAGAATCCTTTTTCTGTGTTTGATTAATGTATAAAAAAAAAATACTCCACCCAGATACGTGCATTTCTGGTACAGCACTTAATCCTTCATTGCTAGTGACACGCCTAAGCAAAAACGTGAAAAACCAACCAACAGTTTGAAAAGATAGTTTCATGAGGGATTCCTGGAACCCGAGCTAAGCAAAGCCAGTGGGTCAGGGCATGGTCTTCGAACTAAGAGGATGAGTGATCCGATTGTGTTGCCGACTTACGTACACATGGGACTTTATAGGGTTAAATCTACAAATCTGACTTGTTGCGCGATTCAAAACTTGGCGCTGTTTCGAAGCCAAACGCATAATTCTCGTAAGTGCAAGCATCTTTGTACTCGTTTTATGGTTTTGCAGGTACCGTTTGTTCCTTTGCTTTCTGCTCTACGGTGCTCGCTACTGGGTGTGCTTTGATCACTATACTTGGGTTCCCACCCTCATAAAGTTTGCCGCCCTCCTTGGGAGTTTTCTTCTCCTCATGCCTTTTTCAGGAACTTAATTTCTGCTTGGTGGCTGCAATTGACACAGCACGGGAACGGGTAAGTTTTAAGCTTGCTGCAGAATTTAACAGATCAGAAGTACAATGAAAATTATTTTTGCATCTCGGATGTATTAGATGACGACATGATTACACTGGATTTTGGAACGAACTAGGATGTCACTCAATAAACAATTTCTCTGTTGAAAAGATACCTGCATTGTAAAATACACCAGCAATACGTACCAGAATCTTGCATTTTCATGGCATCCAGCAGGTCGTAACGTATGGGGCGCGCTGCTTTGTGACATAATCGTTCAACGTTACATGCAGTATCACTGCCAGCTAAAGTTGTTAAATCCAGACATGTGACCGCTCTTAACAGCCAAGCAGCCTGTAAAAAATCAACGCACAGACCATAAATCCAAAGCAAACAGAAACTGTATACTGACGTAAAATTACAGTCCAAGTCACTTTTTTACAGTACAGCTCGGTTCACAACCTTGCTAAAGACAGTGTCCGATACCCCTCATCCCAGTTTAAATAATAAAATTGTGTTACATTTAACTATTAAATATACCCACATCTGAATGGATGCTAACTTGTCTTCCCCCCCCCCCCCACCCATTCCATCATTTCCTCGCATCTCTGGTACTGTTTTTGTTTCTAGTGCTGTTACAAGTAGATTCCACTCTGGCTCACAAATTATCCTTCCATTATAACGCACTAGTCCACTCAGGGTTAGTAATGTTTCTGTTTGAATAGAAAGGTGGGGAAGATTGGAGAAAGTGCTGTTTTTTTGGCAGGATTATTAATCTTCAGTCCATTAAAGTTAACCCACTTTAAACTATTTCACTCCACAACGGAAACCACAGCATGTTTCAACTAAGCCTGTGAAAACCATCCACAAAAAACCGTACCTCTATAATTGTCTCTGCAAAGCCACGGTATGCTTCCCATTTAAGTTTTATTTAAGTGACCCAGCAGCGCACGAACAAAAACCCGTTCTCTACCCGTTTACCACACTCTCACGCCTGCAGCACCAATGCTCTTCACAGAAATGTAAAGTGCCGAAAACAGCATTTCCGAAAGTGGCTACAGTAACAGGCACAAGATGCAACGAATGATGTCAACGTCAACTACGAAACTAATAAAACGTCCTGTGCAAGAAAAACAAAACTTCACAGAAGAACGGAAATAATACCAGTACATAAATAAGAGTCAAAACTAAACAGATAACTCTGTAGCTAAACCGACTACTATCTTCCAGAAAGTCTTTATCTCCAACCCCGATAAATGTCTCAATGTAATCTGCACCGAATGCATGGATTGATTATTTTGAACTGAAAAGGTGAAATTCCGTCTAATGGCAGAAAAATTTTACCCTTGTAGAAGTCATATCCTAACACTAAGGCAGACAGTTTGGCAGGCTACCGAAGAACAACTGTATCAGGATTCTTGCAGTCATGAACAGGATTCATAATAAGAATTTAATGCACATGGCTTTACCTGCTAGCAAAGGCTATGGGGCAAGGTAGCCTAAGGGTAAGCACAGCCGGTTATACTGCAAGAGGACGTCAGCCACCCTTGGCCTTTTTCAGAAGAGAAAGGCTCTGTGGTGCCTCGTGCTCATGTTGATTGTGGCATGTACAAGATCCTAGGAATTTCCTATCTAGCAAAATTGTCCCTCTCTCCTTCTGGTGACATGGTTTCAGCTGGGAGTGCATCAAAACTACAGCTAGCGACGGCTTTCTAGCTCGTGGCAGTACCTACTGCAAATGTTCAATGGGTAACCTGTTTGTAGGAGGAAAGATTTTTTTCTGCCTACTGCCAGCTACTGAGTCTTACCTCGGTTACTGCAATAAAAAACAGAAAGCAACACTTCAAGATCTGCTTTATTTGTTTATGTTTTATTAATTGGGGCATCCAGCTGCCTAAACTAGTTTGGAACTAGTTACAATCTAACATTAACCCCTTCATGACCATGACATGAGAATGAAAATAACGAAGTCCAGCAACAAAGAGCTTCCGAGCCCAGCAGAGTGACTAATATCCCGGCCTTCAAGCACATACGACTCAAGATGGAATGGGCGACTCCAGCCTAAGCACATATTGGACTCTCTCTTTCTATAGTATATATATATATAAAACCAGCTAAGAACGCACGTTGGTACTGGTACCCAGGGCATTTAATGTATTTTTTGTTTGACTGCAAATTACACCAATTACTATGGGCTATGTCCTGCTTTCGAGTGACCAACGAGGAAGGAAGCCAAGTGCAGGCATGAATGGATTAATGAGAATACCACTGCCTTGAGGCAAACTTAGTGTGCCAGAGATTGACTGAGCCAGTTGCAACTTATTTTGAGACTGCTGAAAGAACAGTTTTACAACAAACCTGAAGTTGAATATAAAAAAAAACCTTAGATGACTACTTTACTGAATACTGTGTCAATTACAAAAGCGACCCACCTGATACTCCTTTTTGACTGCTCGCCTCGTTCCGATCTGTTCGGCACGTCTCACAACTGCAGGTAGGTTGACCTTCACTTTTTGGATCCATTCCAAATCTGTTAACAAGTAAATACAAAGAAACCATGTTGACAGCACCATGTCACAACTAGGAAGAATGGTTACAATGTAAAGAAATAAAGAAACAAGGCTTTATTGCTCAAACAGTAAAATACAATACCGAAACATGGTGGATAAGACCGAGGTCTTTTAAGTAGCCCAGGACAACAACAAATACATGTACAGACAGAAGACTACCTTTATTGAAAAATCGGCAACTGGCGCTTACAGTGTTTGTTTGATGCACCTTACCATCACACACAACTAAAAACCAATGCTGCCTACGGATATTTCCGTTTGGCTGTCTCAGTATTGCTCAGCAGTAGGACTTCGGCCTCGTGGGTTCGATTCCCCGCTCAGGCAGTCCGACATATAAGTCCAAAAGGCAACGTAAATCTAAATAGGTTTGCATCTGTATTTTTTTTCAACTATTGTTGAGCCTTCGAATTTCCGTCTTTAATTTTTAATCACATAGAACACTAGTCTGCCCAAAATTTGAACACTAGTTCCTGTTTAAATTTTTGGTGACTCATGGGGCCGCAAAAGCAAGAATAGATATCACCAGATGAACCGACCAAGAGGTTGACTTCCACCCCCTACCCCCACAATCTTTTTCAAGATTTACCAGTGCATCTTTCCGAGAGATGAGTGGTCTACAGCCTACCATGTGACACGCGGTACTCTGCATACACTGGCGAAATGGAGACAGCTCCAATAGAGGATTCGAGAGCACGTGGGGCAGTGAGACGCAGAGACAAGCTACCGGCATTGCACACTATTCCAAGAAGAAAAAACACCAAATTGCTTGAAGCAAGAATCCTGATTTCTGTGTTACTCACCTCCAACTCGATGCAGGTAGCTCACCTACATGCTCTTGAATCCCCTGCTCTCCTTCGTGTTCAAGACAAGAAAATTCCTCTAATAAGAGTCTGACGGGGGCATCCAGCCTGTGCGCCTTGACATGTGGACTCTTGACATGTAGTGTTTATTAGTTTTTGCGCCAACGTACTTTCCAAAAATTTAAAAGAGAACTTGCTAGTGTTAAAATTTTGGACAGACAAAAGTGTTCTGTGTGGTGGTAAGGTGATTTTCTGTGTTTCAAGACTACACCTTTACTGGCCAAGTGAATGGAGATTTTGCGGGTCTGTTGGGATTATGTGAGTGTGTCGGTCTGTGTATGTTTTTCTGTTTGGGGCACGATAAGGGCAAATAAAAAAAATACTTTGTTTTACAGGAGCGCCCGCGTCTCCAAAAATCATGCGCGTCATTTTTTTTATGACTTCGCTTCGCCTTTGAAACAAATGGCGCATGAGATCTACCACAATTTAGCACAATACGTAACATTCAGACTGGCAGATGGCAGTTCTACTCTCTCTGTTCCTCTACCCAAGTCGACAGTGGATTTTTTTTACCAAAGGCTAAAACTATGACATTGTTAAACTATGACTTACCCCAACAAATTTTCTTACCTGCACAAGCTAAATTTTGGTAAAAAAAATAAAAATAAAGTCCGCCCGCCCGCATGTTGCTATTTGGTGCATTAAAGGAGAGAGTTTTGACTAAAAAATGGTAGTAGCCCTGGTTGAAGGCATATAAATCCTTCCGGCAGGGCCTATGTCGTGTGACCGGTTGGGAATAGCGTTTGCAACATTTACACAGGTTAGAGTTAATGTCGCAAAACCATCTCATACGAAAGAAAAAACAAGAAAATGACTGTGTCAGTACCGTTTGAACTAAAGTCGCAAAACTAAGTCATACACGAAAGCCAACATGGATGCATGTACCTTTAATTTATTTTTGCAGCAGAAGCAGCAAGTAACATCATGGCAAAATCACTCAAAACAGTAGTGAGGGATCATCCAACTTTTGTTGGGTTGACGGAATTTTTTTTGGGGGGGGGGGAATTAATTCTTTTATTTTTAAAATTTTTGCCCCAACCTCAGGATGTTACCAAAATGCGGGCTAAAACTAAATAAACAATATTTTTCTTAGTCCAGTCTGTTTTTTTTTAAATAACGTCCAAAGGCAATCGAGCGGATTTAAAAACGAAAAAAAAACATCGGGTGAAATCACACTTAAGTTTTGCTTTTCAAAACGACACATGCACGGGCCTCGATTTTATTTTCCAGAATAGGCTATGGCATCCACATGAGGGGAGGGAGGGAGGAGGGTGAATCCGTTGCAAGCATGCAATAATACACAATTTAAGCAAATGATTCTATTCTTGTGTCACACGTCGTCATTATTGACGCAATTTGGGATCAACTTTTTTCTACTCCCTACTCCTCGACCAGACTGCAAAGAGCTAATGAAGTAATATAATTAATAAAAATTAGAAACATCAATGTCATTTGAGTTGATGAACTCAATGGGGAAAGCATGACAATCGTTGAAAGTTGCTTGTGCATATCTTACCCAAGTCACAGCCTGGATTTCGTTCTATTAAAGAATTAATAGAACGATCTCCACTTTCGGAATTATCAGCCATGTTGACACAGGTGTTCGAACTTAATCTATATCTCAAGGCCGATTGAAATACAAGCAGGGGATCTCTTCGCTAAATTCACTCAGCTTTCTAGTTTCTCTCTCAGCGTATCTAGATAAGCGAGTTGAACTACGTAGTGTGATAGTATATAAGTCCATGGTTGAACCTTGGGCACGAAAAATAATTTTACTGCTAATAAAATATAATAATAGTATAAATGAACTAAATTTTGTTTTAAATTATAACTTTAAAAGAAAATATGTCTATAGTTCTAATTCCAATCGATTCCAATTTATAATTTTGCAACCATGTTTGCACCGATCTCCTTACGGAAGTTTTAACGCGCCATTCACATCACAAATTCTATTAGAGAAATTATCTTTCATCTTGTGATAATTGCTTCAGCAATCAATAAAACGAGCCAGTTTTAAATTATCAAAACTAAAATAATTAATTACAGACCAAACGGGTACCCGTGAAGCTGAGTACCAATAAAAAATATGGAATAAAAATAGTTGGTGGGCACCAACTCCGTACTTCTGTTGATCGGTTTCCGGTTTCCGGTGTCTGATGTAAACAAAGAAGGCATGTGCGAGTTTTGATGGATTGTGTGGGTAGTAATGAGTTGTCACATTCGTGTAGGTGTGTGTGTGACATTTCCGGATTGACGATGCTAGTTGTGTAACTTATGAAAGCGTCATCTGAGATGAACATTCAAAGATACAGAGGAGTTATTTTTTTGACATATTTATTTATTATAAGTGACTTGACTATCAACACAATTGCTATGGTGCTACGATTACAAAATGTTCATGAACTGCTTATGTATGTGTACGTATCAGTCCTACTCTATTACTTACACTATGTTTTGCACTGTGGAGCGTTCTTCGGATTTCTTCCGTTTTTTTTTATTACGTTCTATGTTTGCATGAAGTTGGTGTATTCCAGGAAAGATTAGGTTAGGGGAGGGGCGAATTCCGACACCCGGCCACCTCCCCAACACCAAACGCTCCTTTCTTCAGTAAATGCTGTTCCTTTGTGGAAAGGCTGTGTACTATAGATATGGAGGGGGGGGGGGGATCACAATAACAGTGATACTGTAGGTTTACTTATGTCCAAAACCCTATAACATAAAACCACTACTCGGACAGGGCAGTCCCCATAAGGCTGGAAACGACGTCATGCACTACAGTTTATCATATTTAGACTTCCACCCATTCACAGAAGTGCAGGCCGTGATGGTATCAGGGAGCGCGTTCCACTCGCGAACAATACGGTTCGTCAGGTAGTTCTTCCTCACCAGCAACCTGGCGTGATCAATTTGCAACTTAAAATGATGGCCTTTTGTGCCCGTAACACGCTGCTTGTCATAGAAGGTGTGGGAGATGTGAAGCACCACCGATTTGAAGGTTTCGAGAAGGTCACCTCTGACTCTACGGCGGGACAAGGTAGAAAGACCACGATTAAGGAGCCTTTCCTCGTCTTGATTACCACAACGCTCATAAAAAAAAAAAAACTTGCCCGAAATGTGATCTTTAAGGTAGCCTACTGAAAATGGTATTTTAAGCCTGGAAAGCCGTCAAAATCCAATTTGAATGCATGCAAGATCCTGCTGGTAAAATTTGAACTAAGGTAGGATAACTGCCCTACTTAAACCATGGATCGATTAAACTATTTTTGAATTTTGCTCACTTGGTCTGCCGTAGGCCTGGCCTTTGCTGTTGTAGTTTACTGATAATAGTGCAAAGTGAGCATCTGTAACGCAGAATGTTGTGTGCTTTAAACACTTCAGCAAACTCGAGAAACGCTCGGCTTACACCATTGTCGAGAGGTGGGTCATATAGATCGTTCCTTCATATCCCGGCTGTGCGCAGTCTTGAGAGGTGGTAGGTTCATGACATGATGTTTTCTGCATGGCCCTTTAAAGTAGCACTACCACCGATTGAAAGCAGACGAAATCTGACAACATTTAGCGCTATGCAGTACTATCTACCTCTTGCGTGCACCAAGCGAAAGAGGGCATAACAGCATTTCCTTTAACGAAACAAACAAAAGCCACGAAATCCTTAATTATTCAGTGAAAATTTGGTTCGTCTTCGTGCACCTGGGAGCAAGCTATAAAGGTTAACAATATCATTGCCGCTAGATGGCGCCATGGTATTTTCATTCGCATTTCAATCGGTGATAGTGCCACTTTAAAGCCGGCGAGCAGCAAAAAGGCCATCCAAATGCAAGAATGGAGGTTTAACAATTGAGAAGATTTAATGGCATTCTGTGGCGAGAATTTGCCTTCCTTTCTCTGAAAACGACACAGAACGTCTTAAAGGGGTTTGTGGTAAATTTGAGCTTTAGCCAAAACTTCTTCTGTGTGGGCAAGGAACAGGACAGGTTGGTTAGTTAGTGGTGTGTGAAACTGATGCCTAGAACTTCGCTAGGCATTCAACTAAGCCGTGCTCACACATTTACAAAGACACGTGAAGATAGAGTTTGTGTTACTCCACAACAAGTGTGTGCGATGGCTTCATGGCTACATTCTCTTCTCCAAAACAACGACACAATACCACCAACGTAGACCAAACACAGTTCAACAATTTCTACGTTGGTGGTATTGTGTCGTTGTTTTGGAGATGTCTTTAAAATACCACTGTATCAACCGGTTACCGGTGTTTTTAGCTACATTCCCTATGAACAATGTCCCAAGCAGTTATAAAGCAATGAAACAAGTACTGTGATTTTAGGTGCCAAGGCAGGTTGTCTGGCAACCTGGAAAATTGGAAAAGTCAAGGAAATTTGTGGCTGTGGAAAAGTCTGGGAGATTATGTTCTGGAAAATATGAGAAATTCAAAATTTTAACAAGGTTTAAACCAATTCAAACTTTGTGCAAATAAAGAGGTTACCATTAAATTTGCTGCTAAAGCTGCTAGTGGAGGTAATCAGGTTTAAATTTTGGTTGGGATTCAGTTAATTGAAGCTAAAAATACCCCGCTCAACAAGTTCTAATTCATCACTAACTTAGCCGATTGATTTGCATCCGAAGCTGATGTATACCCATTTTACTGACGTATGTTAAAGTATTGAGGACTGAGCCAATTTCTATTTGCTAATGTATTTTAATTGAAACCTTTGTAGTTTATTTGCGGTGTTTGCTAATTATGCCTTTGTTTCGAAGCTGTTTGTGTTTAACATAAAGCCGTTCATTGGTTTCGCATTTGTTGACCAAACCCAATTAGTTGCTTAAACAAAAGCAAATTATCAGGAAAATTCTGAAACATCTGTGGAATTGTCATGACATTTTTTTACTATTGACCTAAATAATAAAGCAATGACATTTGCTTAGTTTGTAATGAAAATGTTTAACTTGGTGGTTTCTATGCCTGCCGGTGTTTTTGAAGTTTTACTATGACCCACTGAAAATATCACTTAGAAAGTAATCACGACCGTGAATATACTGAAGCCATAAGTAGGACCTACAACAGAAAACAGGCTATTTCTACACTAAAACTTGAGAATTTTCAACTTGACTATTAAAATTGTTTTTCGGAAAGTGCATTTCGACGTTTGAAAATACCGCACATGCAAAGACCTTTATCTTTTGCTTGTATAGAGTTAGCCTTGTATAAAAAGGTGTTTTTTAAATCATGTAAGTTTTAGTCTCAGATCAATACTGTTTGATATGTAGCCCGAGTAACGGAAGAATTAGCCTCGTGCCACTCTTATTTTTTTAGCATCGTATGATTTATTTTACTGAGGGCCTCAGCAGTAAAGGGCCTCAGCAGTAATTTGAGGCCTGCTGCTTATTATTTGCACTTAAAGGCGCCTGTTACCATTTCAATAGCGTTGCTCATATTCTAAACATATCATCCACGTTCCAGATTTTCCATCATCCAATAGGCTGATGTGGGTCACGTGATCTCATTTTAGTTATGAAAATCGCAGCACGGCTGTGAATAGTGTTGTTTAATTTTTAATTTACCGCTATTCTCTTTATATTGCTCGAAGATTCTACGGTGCTGCGTCTAGGAGTTTCAAAGGTGAGAAGACGCCTTTAAGCTAAACCCCCGGTGCTTTTTATTTTCACTCGAATTAAATTCCGGTGCTAATTCGAGGCCTGTCGATTAGTCGAGGAAATATTGTAATTTTTAACTTTTTTCTTCTGGCCCGACCTGTGCATTGTGCTGCATTTTTTGTTTGTTTGTTGCAGAATCCAAGATGTTCTGCAAGTTTTTGCCATATTTATGATGTTCCTCTTGTTCTTCAGTACATATGTATTCCAAGCTGGTCTTGTTGGGGTTCTCATCTCTCGTTTCCGAGCCCCAATCATTGCCAGTATCATGTACCTGGCATTAAGCATTCCATTACATACGTTGCTGTTGGTAAGTTACTGTGGTTGCACTACTATGTATTTGTACACAGAACAAAATGCAAAAAAATAATTACAAACATACAGTAAAGAGTAAGTATAAATTGCACTCCAAAAATCACTACATAACTCCAGACGCAATCTTGGCGGAAAAAATTGCATGCCAAAGTTGAATTCTTCAAAACATACGAAGGACATGCGATAGAAATTAAAAGTGTGACCTCCGTGTTCCCCTACCTACACCCCTACTCTAGGTCCAAAAATAATATGGCGAATCACTGTCATCAAAAGTCTGCACTGCGTCTAAGTGATTCCCTGTAGCCAAAATAAGTACAGATTGTTAGTGTTTAACACCCCTCCCTTCTTTTGTCCACAAAATGGCACCAATCCCTCCAGGTAACAACAGCGCTAGAGCGTAAATAATAAAATCGCCCACCCTATTTACATGAGATTTGTTCTTATTTCAGAAAAGAAGGTGGGATAATCTCTATACGTATGTTTGGACGAAGCCTCTGGTTGCACTTTTTATTTTTCAACGATTTGGTAAGTTCTAAATTTAATCAACAAGTTAACGAAGGTTTTAAGTTAATCAACGAGGAAGTGAGCTGTTTGTGAGTCAAATACAATATTGGTTCTTGGTAGATCACTTTTAAGGGCAGCACTGATACACTCTTTGCCGATCCCATCTTGATATCGATAATGGTCGAGTACTAGCGCCCAATACCGATACTGGATATGTATACATATATTTTTTTGTGGAAAAAATGAAAGCTAAGCAACTTTGGCTTGATTTATTACTGAAAGGACAATTCTTATGAAGAATTTATTTTTAGTTTTGTGACTTTTGTCAGTAAACTTTTTGTAGGGACGTCCCTTCCAAATGATATTCTTATCAATATTTTTCGATACATTAAGTACGGTCCCAAGGGTTTATTTACCTATCGTTAGTCACGCAGTCTGGTGTGCTACGCAGTCTAATGTGGGCAGGAGAGCAGCAGGTCACCTTAAAGCGAATCGTGTCATGTCCACAGACATTGGAAGTTTTTGTAAGTTTTATGTAAACCAGAGTAAATCCTTCCTGAATATTGTGAGCTAGCTGGTGCAACTTTCTGTGTAGAATAATCGCTCCGCGTAGTTACCATTATAGTTTTGCGTGCTTAGATGTTGGATCTTCATTCGTGACGTATCATCGTTTCGAATTTATGACGACATAATTTGGACGTTCATGCTGTTACGTGAACCTTATTTCACTGATGTTTTCTTATCGCACGCCGAGTCACATGAAGAAGTGATGGGAAATGACGTTGTAATACTACTATGCCAAATCTTGCGAAACTGAACTTAGCGTGGCTGTTAGTGTTTTTTCTTATTGCTGGAAAAATACTATATGTACTTGTGAATTTTTTCCAATTATGCTCTCTGTGCCTTGAGAATTAAAGCTGCGCCGATCCTTCCCAGCTCAACAACCCACTGTGCATGCGCAGACCTCCTTCCTTAATAACCTGCTCGAAAGCAAATGCATCTTTTGTTTTCAAGGCGATCTGTCAAGTAATCACCTCTGCCTTCTTCTCTCACTTCACATTCGCATTCTTCCACGAATGCCTTCTCTTCTCCATTTGAATTTCATCACCATGCGGCACCCCGGCATTCACATTTGTTAGCCACTGATTTTCTTTGCATCTGTTCTGGATCTGCAGTGGCATTCACATTCGTCCACGAACGCATCATTCTCTCCATGCTGGTTTTGAATCCCGTCACCATACGGCGCAACCAGCATTCGCATTCGTCTGCTGCATTTATGTCATCGCTACTGAACCTTACCTACAGCGGCATTCACATTCGCAGTCGTCCACCCTCTGATCTTCCTGCAACTGTTTCAGCTGCAGCAGCTTTGGCATTCGCATTCATCTCTCTGCTGGACTCCCCTTAGGACTCTCCACCATGAGCCTGCCGTTCCTCTGCCCTTCAAGCCATCGGAGCATTCTTCCACCGGACTGATCGTCTTTGCAACTCCAAGTCGTAGCGGCATTCTCATTCGTATTCGTCTTCCGGCTGTCCTCTACATAGCAACTCTCCTCCAAGGTCTGCGGCGCACAGTCTCATTCGTCCGAAATCCGTCAAGCGACCAAGACATTCGCCAACTGAACTTCATTGCAACCAGCCTTCAAGCATCTGCAGCATTCACACTCCCATTAGTCTGCTGCCCGTCCTCTTCACTACGACTTGACTGGGTCTGCATCATTCGCATTCGCACTCGTCTGAAGACCTTCAAGCAACCACAGCATTTGCCCGTCTGATCTGCATTGCAAATTTTAACCAAGCAGCAGCAGCAGCAGCAGCATTCGTCTGTTAGCTGTCCTCTTCACTGCGACCTGGGTCTGCGGCATTCGCATTAGTCTAAAGACCTCCAAGCAACCATGGCAGTCACCCGACTGATCTGCAATGCAACTAACTACCTTGCAGCAGCAGTATGCACATTCGTATTTGTCTGCCGGCTATCCTCTTCACTGCAACTCACCTGGGCCCACGGCATTCACATTCGCCTCATAACCCCCCTTCAACCACAGCATTCGCCCAACTGATCTTCATTGCAACAATCCATCAAGCTACAACGGCATTCACATTCGTTCATCAGCTGTCCTCTTCATGGCTCACCTCCTGGGTCTCCAGCATTCGTATTTGCATTTGTCTTTGCAACTGTGGTATCCTTCTGACTGATCTTCATGACGACGTTCCACCCCGACGGCCCTGGCCTTCTTGCAACCACTACATTTGCCGTTGACCTTCATTGCAACTTCTCCAATCTGCAAGGGCTGCTCAACTGTGTGTGCGTCCAGGTCCCGAGTCCGCATACTCGGATTTTCCCCTCATCACATCTGACTTCCATGCACCTGTGGCACTCAACGAACGATCTTCAATGCAACATTTTCAAGATCAATTGCTGCATTCTCAAGCTTCTTGGTTGGCTGAAGTTCCTCGTTCTTCTTGCAGACAAACCTTCAAGCAACCAGGTCTTCCACGGGCTAACTGATGTTCCACTTCGCAGCCAACCTATAAACGTCAACAACATCACATCGGACCGCCCGCCACTTCATGGTTCCTGTCAACCACCTGTCTAGGGGTTCCATCCACATTGCCAGCGTCAATAACACTCCCTCTGCCTTGTCAACTTTTTACCGTCTCCAATAGGTCACCTCAGGACCTCACCCACATCATGACGAAGATGCTCGCACCCCGGAAATTCCCTTCCCCGCTACGTAGAATTCCACCAACCCATCAACCATCTCTCATTCAGGTTCGTCCCGCCAAGCTGCGTCTTAAGGAACACCCCGCTTTCAAGCAATCTATCCCAATGCAAGCAGTCCCTCTTGAACCACCAGTTTCTCGAGGATGACCACTTATTCATTGCGTTTTCCTGAAGACTAACACCTGCCTTCACCCATACACGCCCCTCCGGGACGTCACATGGCCCCAAACGACAGATCTTGTCACAAACTTGCACTTCGACTTCAAATCGGAGGGAAAAGACTCAAGATTTCAACTTTTCGAAAAGAAAAGAAAGAACAAGTCTTCAATCAACAATGCATCCTCCCTCAATAGCCACCATCATGGCGGTTTCAACTAATCCCGAATGCTCCAAAGTAAGCAGGTTCACTGTTGAAACAATGCAGAACTTCATTATAACAACATTTTGAATCGAACCCAGACAACCCCGCTTGGATTCTAACCTCAGACAACCAGTCCACTGCTTCAAATTCAGTGAACACAAACTGTTGAACGAAGATTTATCATCTTTCTCCATCTCGTCACCAGTGGCCAACCTTTCCATGCACTGATCCTGTATTCGTGCAATAACGACCATCACCACTGTTTGATCGACGCTGGACACATCTTGGTTATTGGCAGTAAAGAGCCAATCTGTCCTACCTCTATCCCCATCTCAAGCGAGATGACGTCACGTCACTCCCCCCTCTTCGCGGGTTTCTACTCAGTCGCCTAGCAATGACCGTGAACTCCACATGCCTACGGCTTTCCAAGGCCGGAAACCGCTTCTCCGTCTGTTGCCATCAGTGCACTTTTTCACGTCGCAAGTTGGACGCTCTTCATCAACTGTTTGCAGCTCGTTTGTTTCCATCATCTTCCATGAGTTCTTCAGACGACATGGCCAGGGGCCGAGGAGGCGGGTCCCCATCCTTCAATGCAACCAACCTGTCAGGATTTCAACAAAGAAAACCAGTAATTTCCGGCCCCGGAACTTGTTCCTGCCCAGGAATGAATGTGAGGGGGAGAATTGACATTCGTGTAGTATGCCAGACTCACCGTCGCTGTGAATACTACAGAAGACCATGCTCTCTGTGTGTTCAAATCTCACCCCACAACTTGGCTAAAGATCATCAAACTCCAAAGGGCGCCCAAACTACTGTCCAAGCAGGTGAAAGAATGAAGAGCCAGACTGCTGAAAATAGCAAGTCCCTTTCCCGCAGTAAAGAAACCTCAAAATTAATGTCTCTAGGGTCATCGCCTAGAGAATTCCTCCCAAGTTCGGCAATAACTTCGTCCTCGGAGTACGAGTCACTAATGGCCCCAAAATGAGCAGGACTGTCAATGCCAACTTTACAAGAACTCATCGAACTTTACTGTCTCGTGTCTCTCGGTCTCTGGCCCCACAGAAGTGAATCACACGTTATCTGTGGACCCATCAAATTAGAAGTCTCAACAACAGTCAAACAGAAGTGCTTCTTCGCTTTCTACGTGACTCAGTGAAAGCAAGAAACCGCGTGTACCAAGAGTTAGTGACTCAACGCCCTCACTTCCGACAACCATGCAAATCACGGTGGCTCAGTTGAAGCTCTTAACGATTCTACAGCCACCGAAATTCCGGGTCGCAATCCTCTGCCACCGATGGAAAACCTAAATGTTTTGCCTGATGCACCCCTTTCTTTCCAGGCCTATCCCCCGTTCTCCCTCAAGCCAATAAAGCCCATGTTCCACCTCGGCAACTATTTGGACTGGACGAAGACGAATTAACCAACAACTACGAACATGACATCCAACCGTACTTCTCACCATCTGTAATCACGAAGGATCTCCACCTTTCTCCATCGGACTGCAAAACTTGAAATGGAATTTGCAAAACAACAATCCATCGCAATAAACGCTTGCATATCCTACCGGAAACTACGGTACTTTTCTCAACAGCCAAAGACAAACTAAAGGAATCCCTTGAAGCTAAACTACCCAGCAGATAAACTGGCGTTTCGTAGATTTTGGATGAAATTAAGTTTACAACAAATCCCAAATCCAAATATCGAGGTGAACTTCGATTCGAACATCCTCTAAAACAGCAGACTGGACTTTGCGATCCTCGCATTCGTCACCCACCATATGACCTGTCGAAGCCATCAAGCGAGCTCATTCCACCAATGATCTCTTTCGGGAAGTTTCGCCCAAACCAAACCTTGACCAACCAAATGATCAGTCCTCGAACGATCGAAACTTTGAACTAGAAACGAAAGACAGCCAATTCGTCGCAGCATGGCATACCATGACCAAAACTTGCCCTTCCGAGCACTTCTACGGGTTTAACGTCTGGCAGTTTGATGATAACCTCCTCACAGAACCCAATCTTGCAGGACTGCAACCCTGCACATCAAACAGCACCTTAAGTCTACCATGCACTAAATGCAGGCTTTATGCCAAATATCACACCTATTGATTTCATCGAAGGTCTCAAAAACAATAAATTATCACTTTTCCACTCTGCACCACCATTCGGTTCGCCGGGGAACAAACTAGTGATGGGCGGTACCTGATAATTTTCAACCGATGCGGTACCAAGCTTAGTCCCCCGGTACTAAGTTTCTCCGGTACTTATGAACAAGGCGGTTTCTGGTATTTTAGTTTTTTTTATAATAGCATCTCCCCCCACCCTGATTTAAGCTAATGCAAGTTTTACAGCATATTTGATAAAAAAAAAAAAACATCTTGTCAACAAAACTCGGCAAAATTCCGGAAAAAAATTACTGCACACTTTACAATCAAGACAACAGCTTTGTCCAGCGAAGCTTGTTTTTAAAAACCATCTTCTCTAAAATTAGTAGTTAACATGCTATCCAAGTAGAAATGCAAAGATGAAGAAATGCTGGTTGGTAGCATCAAAGTATACAAATTTGGCTCCACTTTTGTGCATTGTTTAAAACTCCAATTTTACCATTGTTGACAGTTAACTGATCGTTGCACTGTTTTGAAGCCCTACAAAAAAATATTTAAATGAACTATTATTATAATTTCAGGCCTTATTTCATATTATTAATAAACAAAAACGGAACGTTAAATGTTTAGAGTAAGGGTCTAAAAGTCAAAACCTAGAAGGAACACGGACAAGCTTTGACAGTAAGGGTCTAGGTATAAAATTTTGTAAGAGGCTGGTAAGCATTAGACCCTTACTACCCGGTGGT